>SJYC01083896.1:0-17065 GCA_006408675.1 Madoqua kirkii | reverse complement strand
AAAGGAACATTATATAACAATTAGAAATACCATGTCACCTTGGAAAAGGCAAGTACATGGACTATAGTGATATTAGAGAATTTTAATGCGAAATTATGTTCTAAAAAGCAGAACACAAACTGCCATGTTACACAATCAGTTCAGTTCAGTCGCTCAGTCATGTCTGACTAAGACACCGTGGACTGCAGCACACCAGCTTCCTTGTCCATCACCAACTCCCTGAGCTTGCTCAAAATCATGTCCATCAAGTCAGTGATGCCATCCAACCATCTCATCCTCTGTCCTCCCCTTCTTCTCTCGCTTTCAATCTTTCCCAGCATCAGGGTCTTTTCCAATAAGTCAGTTCTTTGCATCAGGTGGCCAAAGTATTGGAGCTTCAGCTTCAACATCAGTCCTTCCAATGAATATTCAGGACTGATTTCCTTTAGGATTGACTGGTTTGATCTCTTTGCAGTCCAAGGGACTCTCAAGAGTCTTCTCAAACACCATAGTTAAAAGCATCAGTTCCTCTAAACTCAGTCTTCTTCATGGTCCAGCTCTCACATCCATACATGACTACTGGAAAAACCATAGCTTTGACTATACAAAACTTTGTTGGCAAAGTAATATCTCTGCTTTTTAAAATGCTGTCTAAGGCTATACTTTCAAGGATCATTTCTATAGTTCGTTACTAGAGAAGTTTCTCTGAATGCGTAGAGCACCCAGAAACTATAAAACTCCTAGAGGAGAACATAGGCAAAATACTCTTCGACATAAATCACAGCAGGATCCTCTATGATCCACCTCCCAGAATACTGGAAATAAAAGCAAAAATAAACAAATGCGACCTAATTAAAATTAAAAGCTTCTGCACAACAAAGGAAACTATAAGTAAGGTGAAAAGACAGCCTTCTGAATGGGAGAAAACAATAGCAAATGAAACAACTGACAAACAACTAATTTCAAAAATATACAAGCAACTTATGCAGCTAAACTCCAGAAAAATAAATGACCCAATCAATCAAAAAATGGGCCAAAGAACTAAACAGACATTTTTCCAAAGAAGACATACAGATGGCTAACAGACACATGAAAGGATCCTCAACATCACTCATTATCAGAGAAATGCAAATTAAGACCACAGTGAGGTACCATTTCACACCAGTCAGAATGGCAGCGATCCAAAAGTCTATAAGTGATAAATGCTGGAGACGGTGTGGAGAAAAGGGAACCCTTTCACGCTGTTGGTGGGAATGCAAACTAGTACAGCCACTATGGAGAACAGTGTGGAGATTCCTTAAAAAACTGGAAATAGAACTGCCTTATGACCTAGCAATCCCACTGCTGGGCATGCACACTGAGGAAACCAGAATTGAAAGAGACACATGTACCCCAATGTTCATTGCAGCACTGTTTATAATAGCCAGGACATGGAAGCAACCTAGATGTCCATCAGCAGATGAATGGATAAGAGAGCTTTGGTACATATACACAATGGAGTATTACTCAGCCATTAAAAAGAATGCATTTGAATCAGTTCTAATGAGATGGATGAAACTGGAGCCAATTATACAGAGTGAAGTAAGCCAGAAAGAAGAACACCAATACAGTATACTGATACATACATATGGAATTTAGAAAGATGGTAATGATGACTCTTTAGGCGAGACAGCAAAAGAGACACAGATGTATAGAATGGACTTTTGGACTCTGAGGGAGAGGGCAAGGGTGGGATGATTTGGGAGAATGGCATTGAAACATGTATACTATCATGCAAGAAACGAAGCACTAGTCTATGTTCAATACAGGATACAGGATGCTTGGGGCTGGTGCACGGGGATGATCCAGAGATGCTATGGGGTGGGAAGTGGGAGGGGGTTTCAGGATTGCGAGCTCGTATACACTTGTGGCAGATTCATGTCAATGTATGGCAAAACCAATACAGTATTGTAAAGTAAAATAAAGTAAAATAAAATTAAAAAAATATAAAAAATAAAGTTTTATCCCCCCTAAAAAATTTAAAAAAATAAAATGCTGTCTAGGTTTGTCATAGTTTTTCTTCCAAGAAGCAAGCGTCTTTAATTTCATGGTTGCAGTTACCATCTGCAGTGATTTTGGAGCCCAACAAAATAAAGTCTGCCACTGTTTCCATTGTTTCCTCATCTATTTGCCATGAAGTGATGGGACTGGATGCCATGATCTTGAAATGGGAGCGAGATCAAAGTCCACAATTATAGTAACAACCTTTTGCTTTCCCTTTTGTTAGTTTGTGTTAACAGCTGCTGCTCATCAATCACTGCTTCCACTTCTGTGATCTTGCCTGCTGTTTACATTCATGGGAACTTGGGTTACCTGGGGAGGACAGGGATCTGCGCTATTTGAGAGGGAAATTTACCCTGTATAAAAGATACTCAGACAAAGCCAGGGCACTCAGCTTCTGGAGGTGACTCCACTGAGCCTGCACCAGTGCTGAATAAACCCTGCTGCTCTACATCTTTGAGTGCCCCTTGTGTCTTCCATCGCCACGGTTTCTATAACATTTTCTGGTGCATTGGCCAGGAGGCTGACAGCTGGTTGGCCCCTTGCACTACCATTGTTGGGGAAATGGAGAAAGCTGGGGCTGCTGCATGGTGACAGATGAATAGATGCTGCCCAGGCCATTTGCCAGATCCCAACTCACTTGAGATGTGCCAGACTCGGCCCATGCCTCTTCCTGAATTGACTCAGGAGAGCAGAAGCGGGTTCTAGGACAGCACGTCAGACGAGTGAGTGTCCCGGGGATATCCGACACAGTCAGGCCTCACCATATGGTGGAAGGGGGGCCTGATCACCTCCCAGTGACAGGAGAGTCACTCAGAGTAAGGTTTGTTCCCTTGGTGGTCTGTCAATTCTGGTGCATGGGGGAGAGTGACTGAGCTGAAAGCCAGCTCTCCACCATCTTCCAACTACAGAGCCTGAGTGGATCCTAACCTGTGTTTCCATGGTGACCTCATATGGCTCAGCGCAGCACCAGCCTCTGGGGGATTTAATCTCTCTCTGTGAGGCTGGTCTGGGTCTGGTGCTTATACTGACCTGCCAGTGCTGAGAGGTGCCTAAATCTTCGGAAGGGGAGCAGCCAGGTGGGTGAAAGTGAGTGTCTCCCTTTGTTTTGTTGTGCAACACTGCCTCAGGGTGGGAACTTTCACAAAATGGGCAACTTGACTTCTAAACCCACTGTCTTAGAGTATATGGTGAAGAATTTTAAGAAAGAACTGTTGGGGCTTCCCTCGTAGCTCAGCTGGTAAAGAATTCACCTGCAATGCAGGAGACCCCTGTTCAATTCATGGGTAGGGAAGATCCGCTGCAGAAGGGATAGGCCACCCACTCCAGTATTCTTGGACTTCCCTTGTGGTTCAGCTGGTAAAGAATCCACCTGCAATGTGGGAGACCTGGCTTTGATCCCTGGGTTGGGAAGATCTCCTGGAGAAGGGAAAGGCTACTGACTCCAGTATTCCTGCCTGGAGAATTCCATGGACTGTATAGTCCATAGCGTCACAGAGAGTTGGACACGATGGAGTGACCTTCACTTTCCCTTTCCTCTGGGGATTATGGTGTAAAATTGAGTCCTGAAAAACTGCACAGTCTTTGTACCCTGGAGTGAGCCTCCTTTGGGGTTGTATGGCCTTCAGGAGGGACCTTAGATGTGCCCATAGTCTGAGCAGTGCATAGTCATAATGGGAGACCCTGGCCACCTTCACCAATTCCCATATATCAATCAATGCTCAGATATTGCCCAGTTAAGGCTCCTTTGGGTTCAATTCTATGCCACAGGTCAGAGACAGTGTAAGGTCCTAATAGTTCAAGCAAAGCAAAGGAACTTGCACCAAGAAGGAACCACCTATCCTCCAGTGTGAGGCTGAAGAAATGCCTCCAATGAGCCCACCTCAAATCCTCATGGCTCCCTCACCGAGAGCAGCAGATCTGCATTTACCAGACAGTCCACTGCCTTCTGTTTCACCTCTTCCTCCTGATGCTCCTGAAGCTATTGTGTCCCCACGGCATGCCACCTCAAAACCAATGGGTAGATGCCTCCAGTCCACCTCAACAGCACTACAAATGAACTTATGAGACAATTAAGGGCTGTAGCGCTTTGCCGCTGATGGGCCCTACAAGAGAAAGGACCCATTTTTTAATACCAGCCTTTTTCCATGACTGATCTCCTTAAATGGAAACATCATACTCCCTTGTACTCTGAAAAGCCCCAAGCGATGGTTGATCTCTTAGAATCCATCTTCCAGACCCACTGCCCAACCTGTGTAGACTGTCAGCAGCTTCTCCTCACTCTATTCAATACAGAGAGCACCAACAAGTCAGAAAATGGCTCCAGGCCAATGCCCCAGGGGGTCAGTTAGACATGGACAACTGGGCTCGGGAGAACTTCTTGAAGAAGAGCCTCACTGGTACCCCAACACTGAGAGGGTAAGAACCCAGTTGGAGAGGTATCAGCAGGCCTTCCTACGGAGGGTAAAAGCTGGGGCTAAGAAGCCTACTAACATGGCTAAGATCACTGAGGTGCTGCAAAAGCCAGATGAAAGACCAGTCACTTTCTAAGAAAGGTTGTGTGAGGCCTTTTGGGTCTTCACCCCTTTGCTCCTGAAGCCCCTGAAAATCAGTGGGTGATAAATGCAGTCTTTGTGGGACAGGCCCAATCGGACATCTGAAAAAAATTAAAGAGTTAGAAGGGTTTGCAGGTAAAAACGCCACGGAACTTCTAGAAATAGCCATCAAAGTCTTTGTCAATTATGACCAAACAGCATGCTGAGAAGCAGAAAAGAAGATGAAGCAAGAAGCCACATTCTTGGCAGGTGCGCTGTCAAAGCTTGCACCCCCTGACAGGACCACCCCATAAGGCAAGAGGTCCAGATCCGAAAAGAAGAGTTCCCCTCAGCAGAGATCAGTGTGCCTATTCCAAGGAAAAGGGGCACTGGAAAAATGAGTGCCCCAGTTGCCCTGAAAAGAAAACCAAAGCTGCCAAGCCCCCAAGCTGATATCAACCTGAGCCACCCAGCGCTAATCTGATTGGGCTAGCTGGAGCAGAATCCAAGTACGGGGGACTGGGCTCTCTTCAACTGGGCCCCCAAGAGCCCATGAGCAGAATTAAAGTAGGGGGCCATCCAATGGACTTTATGGTGGATACAGGCGTTGAGCATTCAGCGTCACCCAGTAGATAGGCCCCTTCCTGGGAAAAGAAACTACCATCATCGGGGCCACAGGTGCCCAGACCCACAGGCTGTTCTGCAGTCCTCGACAGTGCCGACTGGGCGACCATGAGGTAGTGCATGAATTCCTCTACCTGCTCAACTGCCCTGTTCCCTGATGGGAAGAGGCCTGCTTGCTAAGATGGAGGCCCAGATGTCCTTTTCTGTTGACAGCTAAAGCTGGCAGGACTGCCCTCCTCCTTGATTATGACTCTCGCTGTAAGGAGAGAAGAAGAGCGGCCCTATGTTCTTCCCCTCCAGGAGAAGGGACCATTCCTCCTGAATTAGAAACTGAGTACCCACTAGTTTGGGCCAAGAAAAATCCTCTAGGTCCGGCAAAACACTATGCTCCCATCCTGACTTATCTGAAACTGGGAGCTCAGCCTGTAAAACTGTGACAGTATCCAATGCCCTGGGAGGCCTGATTGGGAATCCAGGCTCATGGAGACAGACTACTCCAACACAGACTTCAGATGAAATGCCAGTCACCCTGGAACACCCCATTACTACCCGTGAAGAAGACAGGGACGCATGACTACCATCTGGTTCAGGACTTAAGAGCGGTAAACAAGGCAACAACTAGTCTGCACCTGGCAGTGTCTAACCGTACACTCTGCTAGGACTGATCCCTTCCACAGCCGAATGGTTTACTTGCTTGAACTTAAACGATGCCTTCTGGCTCTGGGTTGCACCTGTCAGCCAACCACTATTTGCCTTTGAATGGGAAAAAACCACACAAGGGAAACAAGGAACAACTCACTTGGACAAGGTTTCCTCAGGGGCTCAAGAGCCCCCCTATTCTCTTCAGTGGCGCTTTGGCTGCTGACTTGGATAAATTACATGGTGACCTGCTGCAATATGTTGATGACCTTCTACTGGCCAGCACAACACAGGCTTGATGCTTAGAAGGAACAAAGGCCCTCCTTTCCTTGTTAATGGAAGCTGGGCAGCAGGTATCAAATAAAAAGGCACAAATCTGTAAAAGATGAGTCAAATATCTAGATTTCAACATTATGTGAGGCTGGCAAATGCTCAAAACTGAAAGGAAAGAAGCAGTTTGCTCCATCCCTACCCCTACCACTCACCAGAAGGTCCGCGAGTTCGTGGGAGCAGCAGGATTCTGCAGGATATGGATTCCTGGATTTTCAGACCTGGCTAGGTGCCTATATTAGGCTCTGAAAGGGGAGGAAAAGGCTTCCCTTGAATGAAGACCAAGCCAAGAGGGGGCACATCAAACAGTTAAGGCAAAAATCTCTGAGGTCCCAGCCCTAAAGCTTCCTGATGTAACCAGAGAGTTCAATCTCTGTTCATGACAAGAACAAAATGGCCTTGGGAGTCTTGACCCAAGAATTCGGACCTTGGCAAAGGCTGGTGGCCTACTTGTCTAAACAGATCAATTCAGTTGTGGCCGGATGGCCACCCTGCCTCCAAGCACAAGCAGCCACTACCTTGCTAGTGAGGGAGGTAGACAGACTAATGCTGGGGCAAAACCTAAATGTTAAGGTCCCACACTCAGCTGTAATCCTGATGGACATAGCTGAGGCCACCATTGGCTCATGCATGCACAGATGACTCAATATCAAGGGTTACTATGTGAAAATTCATGGGTAAAACTGGAAGTTGTACCGACTCTAAACACAGCTACCTTCCTACTAGATGAAGCAGAACCCTTGGACCACGACTGCTTGGAAATACTAGATGAAGCATTTTTTACTAGATCAGGCCTGGGGCAGGAAGAGAAGGGGACAACAGAGGATAAGATGGCTGGATGGCATCACTGACTCGATGGACGTGAGTCTGAGTGAACTCCGGGAGTTGGAGATGGACAGGGAAGCCTGGCGTGCTGCGATTCATGGGGTCACAAAGAGTCGGACATGATTGACCGACTGAACTGAGACCTGACTGTCAAGCCACTCAACAACACAGACCTGGTCCTATATACTGATGGTAGCAGCTTCATGGAAAATGGGAAGAGGATGGCTGGTGTCTGATTCTGAAGTGGCAGAAGCAGAGGTGCTTCCTCAAAGATGGTCAGTGCAGAGTTATGGGCATTAATCAGGGCACTGGAGGAGAAGGCAGTGGCACCCCACTCCAGTACTCTTGCCTGGAAAATCCCATGGACGGAGGAGCCTGGTAGGCTGCAGTCCATGGGGTCGCTAAGGGGCGGACACGACTGAGCGACTTCACTTTCACTTTTCACTGCAACCCACTCCAGTGTTCTTGCCTGGAGGATCCCAGGGACGGGGGAGCCTGGTGGGCTTCCGTCTATGGGGTTGCACAGAGTCAGACATGACTGTAGCAACTTAGCAGCAGCAGCAGCAGCAGCAGGGCACTGGAACTCAGGAGAGACCAGTGAGTCAATACTTATACTGACTTGTGGTATGCTTTTGTTACTCTACATGTCCACGGAGCCTTATACAAGAAAAGAGGATTCCTTACCGCAGAAAGAAAAGGCTTTAAAAACCAAACCAAAAATCCTGAAACTTCTGGAAGTAGTATGGGAACCAGAAGAAGTGGCGGTTGTCCACTGCAAAGACCACCAGAAGGGAGGTGACCTGGTGGCCAAAGGAAACTGCCACGCTGATTCAGCCACCAAGGAGGCTGCCTGGGGACAGCTGCCAGACAAACCTAAAGTCCTTCTAGCCCCAAAGATACAAGCTGCCCCTAGGTACTCTCCTGAGGAGGAAAGATGGATAAAAAAGGAAGCGGGAACCAAGGCCAAGACGGAAATGGTCGGTCACACAGGACCACCAAGTCTATGCTCCAGAAAAGGTAGCCTACAAGCTGGTCCACCAGCAGCATAAACTGACTCATGTGGGCAAGGCCACCTTAGAGACTTTGCTAGGCTGCTACTATCTCATTGCTTGCCTCTCCACACTCTGTTCTGTCTCCCAGCAATGTGTAACCTGTTTACAAAGTAATGCCTGCCAGGGGCCTAGTAGGCCAGCAGGGACACAACATTGTGGACTATCCCCCTTTGAGGATATGGAAGTAGATGTCACTGAAATCACCCCAAGTGGAGGATTTAGATACTTTTTAGTTTTTATCTGCACCTTTTCAGGCTGGGTGGGAAAGCCTTTCCTACCCGAACTGAAAAAGCAAGAGAAGTATCCAAGGCATTCCTGAAAGACATTGTCCTCAGGTATGGAATGTCTCTGACCACAGGGTCGGACAATGGACTGGCATTTGTAGCTGAGACAGTACAACAGGTAGCAAAGGCTTTGAAAATCCAGTAGAAATTTCATACTGCCTACCGTCCCCAGAGCTCAGGGAAAGTGGAAAGCATGAATTGAACTCTCAAACAAATCCTAGCAAAACTGCCAGGAGACCACCTTACATGTCGACATGTTGACCAGCTTACAGTAGACATGTTACCTGTGGCCCTCTTAAAGGTGAGGTGTTCAGCCTGGGCAGGGATAGGGTTTTCACCATTTGAAATCCTATATGGATGACCACTCTTGTTAGTCAACTTAAGGGGTACACCAGAGAACTGGGGAACTTGGACTTACATAGGCAGCTACAAGGGTTAGGACATCTAATCTCTCAAATACATGAATGACAACTGATAGAATACCCATGTCCTTAGGTATAACAGTACATCCCCAACAACCAGGGGATCAAGAATGGGTAAAGGATTGGAAAAAAGAGCTTTTAAAACCCACATGAAAAGGGCTCTATTCTGTAATCTTAACTACTCCCACTGTTCTCAAGGTGGCAGGCATAGACAACTAGGATCCATTACTCCAGAGTCAAACCTGCAAGTTCGTCTAATAGCTGATAGAAGTGGGAAATGGCCCTCAGTCCAGAGCAATCCCTGTGCCTGACCTTGCAAAGAAGGAAGCCACCACCCTGAAGCCCTGCTCTGGCCACATCAGAAGCTGGTCAGTCAACTCAAGGCTGAAGCATGAGGAACCAACAGGATGGACAAAAGGCCATATTGGTTATTAATTGGACTGGGACCCCCTCTGTTCATCTTATTCAGAATTGGGCTTTACTCCATTTTTCCCCAAGAGTGGACTTGTATCCTAAAACTTTCCCTCTGCTTTGCCTACTTCTTCATAGTTCTTGTTTTTTTGGACTCCCCTCCTATTATGATAAGCTTAAATATGAAAACAGCATATTTTTGTCTTATAGTTCTGTTAAGTTGTAAAATCCCCTCATCATCTGAGAGTCAGGATGATTGTTCTGAATGTATGGAATCTTTCTACCAATAAAGGAAATGGGTCCAAGGATTCACTTACTCTATATACCAACTGGCTGCATGTTATAGTTCAGTTTCCCTATGCACTCAGTTCAGTTCAGTCGCTCAGTCGTATCCCGACTCTTTGCGACCCCATGAACCACAGCATGCCAGGCCTCCCTGTCCATGGGAAGGGAAAATTACTGGAAGGGAAAAATTAGAGCCCTCAGAGTGAATGGCCTCTTTGGAGGATGGTTCTCTTGGCTAGGTTGGTTTAAAAAAATGATTGGGACGGTCGTAGTCATACTCACTGGATGTCTGCTTATTCCCTGCTTCATACCTCTCCTAATCAGGAGGGTTGTAACAGGTTTCATAAAGACAGTTGTCAAATGGAGGATGGCCACCTAGTTGCTGTTTTTCAAGGGATACCAGCAAGTGCCAGAAGATGATGTTCTCAGATGGCTGCAGATGCACCCTAAACATCAAGGGATGGGGATGAGATGGGAGATAGATAAAGCCCCCAATTAAAGCAACAACCTTTTGCTTTCCCTTCCATTATTTTGTGTTAAAAGCTTGCTTGTTATATCCGTGGAAACTTGGACTGCCTGGGGAGGGGAGGGATCTGAGCTGTTTGAGTGGGAAGTTTATGGTGTATAAAAGATAACCAGAACAAAGCCTGGGTGCTCAGCCTTTGGAGGCGACTCCGCAGAGCCGGCACTGGTGCTGAAAAAACCCTGCTGTTCTCCATCTTTGAGTGCCACTTGTCTCTTTCCTTCGCCACTGTTAGTCAACTTAAGGGGTACACCAGAGAACTGGGGAACTTGGACTTACATAGGCAGCTACAAGGGTTAGGACATCTAATCTCTCAAATACATGAATGGACAACTGATAGAATACCCATGTCCTTAGGTATAACAGTACATCCCCAACAACCAGGGGATCAAGAATGGGTAAAGGATTGGAAAAAAGAGCTTTTAAAACCCACATGAAAAGGGCTCTATTCTGTAATCTTAACTACTCCCACTGTTCTCAAGGTGGCAGGCATAGACAACTAGGATCCATTACTCCAGAGTCAAACCTGCAAGTTCGTCTAATAGCTGATAGAAGTGGGAAATGGCCCTCAGTCCAGAGCAATCCCTGTGCCTGACCTTGCAAAGAAGGAAGCCACCACCCTGAAGCCCTGCTCTGGCCACATCAGAAGCTGGTCAGTCAACTCAAGGCTGAAGCATGAGGAACCAACAGGATGGACAAAAGGCCATATTGGTTATTAATTGGACTGGGACCCCCTCTGTTCATCTTATTCAGAATTGGGCTTTACTCCATTTTTCCCCAAGAGTGGACTTGTATCCTAAAACTTTCCCTCTGCTTTGCCTACTTCTTCATAGTTCTTGTTTTTTTGGACTCCCCTCCTATTATGATCAGCTTAAATATGAAAACAGCATATTTTTGTCTTATAGTTCTGTTAAGTTGTAAAATCCCCTCATCATCTGAGAGTCAGGATGATTGTTCTGAATGTATGGAATCTTTCTACCAATAAAGGAAATGGGTCCAAGGATTCACTTACTCTATATACCAACTGGCTGCATGTTATAGTTCAGTTTCCCTATGCACTCAGTTCAGTTCAGTCGCTCAGTCGTATCCCGACTCTTTGCGACCCCATGAACCACAGCATGCCAGGCCTCCCTGTCCATGGGAAGGGAAAATTACTGGAAGGGAAAAATTAGAGCCCTCAGAGTGAATGGCCTCTTTGGAGGATGGTTCTCTTGGCTAGGTTGGTTTAAAAAAATGATTGGGACGGTCGTAGTCATACTCACTGGATGTCTGCTTATTCCCTGCTTCATACCTCTCCTAATCAGGAGGGTTGTAACAGGTTTCATAAAGACAGTTGTCAAATGGAGGATGGCCACCTAGTTGCTGTTTTTCAAGGGATACCAGCAAGTGCCAGAAGATGATGTTCTCAGATGGCTGCAGATGCACCCTAAACATCAAGGGATGGGGATGAGATGGGAGATAGATAAAGCCCCCAATTAAAGCAACAACCTTTTGCTTTCCCTTCCATTATTTTGTGTTAAAAGCTTGCTTGTTATATCCGTGGAAACTTGGACTGCCTGGGGAGGGGAGGGATCTGAGCTGTTTGAGTGGGAAGTTTATGGTGTATAAAAGATAACCAGAACAAAGCCTGGGTGCTCAGCCTTCGGAGGCGACTCCGCAGAGCCGGCACTGGTGCTGAAAAAACCCTGCTGTTCTCCATCTTTGAGTGCCACTTGTCTCTTTCCTTCGCCACAGTTTCTATAACAACCTTAGTTATTTGAATGTTGAGTTATAAGCCAGTTTTTTTCACTCTCCTCTTTCACCTTCATTGAGCGGCTCTTTAATTCCTCTTCTCTTTCTGCCATAAAGGTGGTGTCATCTGCATATCTGAGGTTATTGATATTTCTCCCAGCAATCTTGATTTCAGTTTGTGCTTCATCCAGCCCAGCATTTCTCATGATGTATTCTGCTGCTGCTGCTAAGTCGCTTCAGTCGTGTCCGACTCTGTGCGACACCATAGATGGCAGCCCACCAGGCTCCCCTGTCCCTGGGATTCTCCAGGTAAGAAAACTGGAGTGGGTCACCATTTCTTTCTCCAATGCATGAAAGTGAAAACTGAAAGTGAAGTCACTCAGTGAAGGAGCCTACCAGGCTCCTCCATCCATGGGATTTTTCAGGCAAGAGTACTGGAGTGGGGTGCCATTGCCTTCTTCGACGATGATGTACTCTACATATAAGTTAAATAAGCAGGGTGTCAATGTACAGTCATGACGCACTCCTTTCCCAATTTGGAACCTGTCCATGTCCGGTTTGAACTGTTGCTTCTAGACCTGGATACAGGTTTCTTTGGAGGCAGGTAAGGTGGTCTGGTAGTCCCATCTCATTAAGAATTTTTCACAGTTTGTTGTGAAATGTCAATGGCTTTAGTGTATTCAGTGAAGCAGAAGCAGATGTTTTAGTGGAATTCTCTTGCTTTTTATATGATCCAGCAGATGTTGGCAGTTTGATTTCTGGTTCCTCTGCCTTTTCTAAACCCAGCTCGAACATATGGAAGTTCATAGTTCATGTACTGTTGAAGCCTGGCTTGGAGAATTTTGAGCATTATTTTGCTAGCATGTGAGATGAGTGCAGTTGTGCAATAGTTTGAACATTCTTGAGGCTTCCCTAGTGGCTCAGATGGTAAAGTGTCTGCCTGCAATGTGGGAGACCTGGGTTCGATCCCTGGGTCCGATCCCTGGGTCATGAAGATCCCCTGGAGAAGGAAATGGCAGCCCACTCCAGTACCCTTGCCTGGAAAATCCCATGGATGGAGGAGCCTGGTAAGCTACAGTCCATTGTGTCGCAAAGAGCCAGACACGACTGAGCGACTTCACTTCTTTCACTTTCCTTACTTTGAACATTCTTTGGCATTGCCTTTCTTTGGGACTGGAATGAAAACTGACCTTTTCCAGTCCTGTGGGCACTGCTGAATTTTCAAAATTTCCTGGCATATTGAGTGCAGCACTTTAACAGCATCATCATTTTAAAAAATTGTCAAAGTAAGTGAACAGACATTTCTTCAAAGAAGATATGTAAATGGCCAACAGATATATGAAAAGATTATCAGCATCACTAATCATTAGGGAACTGTAAATCAAAACCACAATATGATAGCTCTCACGTCTGTTAGGATGGCCATTGTTGAAACAAAGTATAGCAAGTGTTGGCAAGGATGTGGAGTAATTTGAACCATTGTACACTATTGGTGAAAATGTAAAATGGTGTAGCCACTGTGGAAAATAATATGAAAATTCCTCAAAGATTTAAAAATAGAATTACCATATGATCCAGCAGTCTCACTTCTATTTATCAAAAAGCACTGAGATTAGAATATTGAAGAGATTCTTAGATTAGATATTTCACTGCAATATTCATTGCAGTATTATGTATAATAGCCAAGATTCAGAACAACCTAAATATTCACCTACAGATGAGTAGATAAAGAAAATGTGGTATATACACACAATAGAATATTATCCAGCCTTTAAAAAAGGATAGGTGTAATGATGTCAGCATCATAGTGACATAAGATATCTCTCATTTTTATCCTCCTACTCAACAATAGGGCTTCCCAGGTGGTGCAGTGGTAAAGAGTCCGCTTGCTAGTAGAGGAGACACAAGAGACACAGGTTTGATCCCTGAGTTGGGAAGATCCCCTGGAGTAGCAAAGGGCCACTTACTCCTATATTCTTTCCTGGAAAATCCCATGGACAGAGGAGCTTGGTGGGCTACAGTCCACGGCATCACAAACAGTCAGACACGACTAAGGATACACATACTCCACAATAACAAGATTGGCATTTATCCATGAACAAAAGTCCATCTGCACACTCACAGACTTAGAGAATGAACTTAATGGTTGCCTGTACACACTGCTATATTTAAAGTGTATAACCAACAAGGACCTACCCTATAGCACATGGAACTCTGCTCAATATGATATGGTAGCCTGGTTGAGAGGTGAGTTTGGGGTGAATAGAAATGTGCATGGATGGCTGAGTCCCTTCACAGTTCACCTGAAACTATCACAACACTGTTCATCGGTTATACCCCAATACAAAATAAAACTTTAAAATATGGGGAAAAAACATGCCTTTGTGGGAGCTACGGCATCCAGCACCATGTGCCAAGGGATATGGAGGAGTCTTGCCTGCCTGGATATCAGGTAGAAGGCAGTCAGATGTGAGTCAGTATTGAGTCAGATCTCAAGACTGGTGGTGAAAACTCCTTCAACCCCTATTGGCTGGCATCTGGTAGCATCTAGAAAATCCTGACTTAGGCAGTCACCCACAGAAGAGAGAGCCTTTGTGAAAGCTTAACTTTCCAAAGGAGAAGTTCCAGTACTCCAGTTGAGCAGAAAACAAGCCTGGAGACTTTAGAGTGGGTACAGGGAACAGCTGTTTGCCAGAAACACCCTTTCCCCAAGGTGCCACACCTTAAGGACAAGGGAGATCTTGTACATTCTCCTATAGGAAAGAGGGGGAGATGTCAAAGGATGCAGGCTTCAAGTCAGAAGGTGAATAAATTGTGGGGATCTAATGCACTGAATTGTGACTATGGTTAACAATACTGTATTATGTACTTGAAAGCTGCTATACAGTAGATCTTAAATGTTCCCAGCTCATAAAAGGTAATTATAACATGTGATGGAGGTGTTAGCTAATGCTACAGTGGTAATGATTTTGCAATATAAAAGTATATCAAATCAACATGTTGTATATCTTAAACTTACACAATGTTATATGTCAGGTACATCTTAATAAACCCAGAAAAAAAGAATGTGCTCCTTTTAGCAAAATTGTATGAGAAAACAGAAACTTTAAAGGATTCACTAAATTAATGTCAATGTCTCAAAGAAAATCTAGAAATAAATCAAGTCCTCAGAACTGAAAAAATAACTAAATTGGTCATAGATGTATGAGTTTATTTCTGGCCTCTCAATTTTATTTCATTGGTCTATTTCTTTACCCTTTGGCCAGCAACACATTGTTTTGACTTTTGTGATTAATGTAGCTTCAGAGTTTTATAATCTGGAATTTTGACATCATGTTTATTCTTATTTTTAAAGTTTTTTTGGTGACCTTTGTAATTCCATATAAACTGTAGGATAAGTTTTTCCAATTCTGCAAAAAAGGCAGTTGGAATTTTTATAAAGACTTGGTGAATTGTTAGATTACTTTTGGTAATATTGATAATTTTAAATGTTCTGATCCATGAATGTATGAAATATTTCCATTAACTTAAGTCTTAACTTTTTTTCAGTAATATTTTGAGGTGCAGTGTTGGAGAAGACTCTTGAGAGTCCCTTGGACTGCAAAGAGATCAAACCAGTCAATCCAAAAGGAAATCAACCTTGAATATTCATTGGAAGGACTCATTGCTGAAGCTGAAGCTTCAATACTTTGGCCACCTGACGCAAACTGACTCATTGGAAAAGACCCTGATGCTGGGAAATATTGAAGGAAGGAGGAGAAGGGGACAACAGAGGATGATATGGTTGAGTGGCATCACCGACTCGATGGACATGAATTTGAGCAAGCTCTGGGAGTTGGTGATGGACAGGGAAGCTTGGCATGTGGCAGTCCATGGGGTTGCAAAGAGTCGGACATGACTGAGTGACTGAACTGAACTGAATGTTTCGCCATTTGTGTATACAAGTCTTTCATTTTCTTGGTTAAATTTATTACTATGTATTCTATCCTTTTGGATGCAATATTTTCCTTTTCAAATTGTTCACTTATGGTATATAGAAATAGTTCTTTTGTGTTAATCTTATAACCTGTAACTTTACAAAATTCATTTATTAGCCCTAGTAGATTTTTGTGGATTCTTTGGGCTTTCCATATACAGTATCATGCCATCTATGAATAGGGATAATTTAATTTTCCAATTTGGATAGCTTTTCTCTCTTTTTCTTGCCTAATTGCTTTTGTTAGAAATTTCCATACAATCCTGAGTAGTAATGGTGACAGAAGATATCCCTGCTTTGTTTGTAATATTAACAGGAAAGCTGATTTCAGACTTTCATCACTGTGTATAACTTTAGTTGTGTTTTTTAATAGATATTAAATAGACACCATTTTCTGAATGTTTTGTTTTGTTTTTGACAAGAAATTTCATTGACTTTATCAAATGTTTTTTCTTGCATACTTAAGATGGTCATGTAGATTCTGTTGTATTATCAACACACAGTAGTGATTGCACTGACTGACTTTCTTATATTGAAACATTGCTGAATTCTTGGGAAAAATCCACTTGATCATGACTTATATCCTTTTAATGTGCTTTCATATGTTGTTTATGATTTTTTAAAAACTATATTCAGAAGGAATATTTATCTGTACTTTCTTTTCCTGTGATGTCTTTATCTGGCTTTGACTGGAGGGTAATTGGACTCATAGAACAGAAATGGTGGCCAAATAGAATAGAAAGTGTTCCTCTTTTATTATTCTTGGAAGTTTGAGAAAGCTTGATGTTAATTATTTAAATGTTTGGTAGAATTCAACAGTGCAGTCATTGAATGTAAATCAATGAAGCTATGAGTCATGCCATGCAGGGCTACCCATGACAGACAGGTCATAGTGGAGAGTTCTGACAAAATGTGGTCAACTGGAGGAGGAAATGGTAACCCACTCCAGTATTCTTGCCAGGAGAACCCCAAGAACAGTATAAAATGGCAAAAAGATATGACACTGGAAGATAAGGCCCCTATCCCCTTCTCCCCATGTTGGAAGGTGTCCAATATGATCCCAAGGAAGGGCAGAGGGCAATTACTAATTGCTCCAGAGAGAATGAAGTGGATATGCCCATGCAGAAATGATGTTAAGTTATAGATGTGTCTGGTGGTGAAAGCAAAGTCTGATCTTGTGAAGAACAGTATTGTATAGGAAACTGGAATGTTAGGTCCATGAGTCAAAGTAAATTGGACAAGGTCAAGCAGGAGACGGCAAGAGTAAATATCCACATCTTCGGAATCTGTGAACTAAAATGGACGGGAATGGGCAAATTTAATTCAGATGACTATTTTATCTACTACAGTGTGCTCAACATTCAGAAAACTAAGATCATGACATCTGGTCCCATCATTTCATGGCAAACA
>SJYC01083895.1:0-10920 GCA_006408675.1 Madoqua kirkii | reverse complement strand
AGGAAAAGGGGACGACAGAGGATAAGATGGCTGGATGGCATCACTGACTCGACAGACATGAGTTTGGGTGAACTCTGTGAGTTGGTGATGGACAGGGAGGCCTGGCATGCTGCAATTCATGGGGTTGCAAAGAGCTGGACACAACTGAGCGACTGAGCTGAACTGAATAGTGTGCAAGACTTGCTTAGAAGAAATGGAGTAGCCCTCATAGTCAACAAAAGTGTTCAAAATACAACACCTGGGTGCAACCTTTAAAATGATAGAATGATCTTGGATTGTTCTAAGGCAAACCATTCAACATCACAGTACTCTAAGTCTATTTCCAAAACACTGATGCAGAAAAAGCTGAAGTTGACGTGCTCTACTGGGCTTCCCTGGTGGCTCAGAGGTTAAAGGGTCTGCCTGCAAGGCGGGAGACCCAGGTTCAGTCCCTGGGTTGGGAAGATCCCCTGGAGAAGGAAATGGCAATCCACTCCAGTATTCTTGCCTGGAGAATTCCATGGACAGAGGAGCCTGGTAGGTTACAGTCCATGGGGTAGCAAAGGGTTGGATACAACTGAGCAAGTTCCTTTCTACTTTCAGCATGAAGACCTAAAACATCTTCTAGAACAAAAAGATATCCTTATCATCATAGCGGATTCAAATGCAAAAGTGGAAGTCAAGAGATACCTGGTATAATAGACAAGTTTGGCTTTGTAGTACAAAATGAAGCAGAGCAAAGGCTAACAATTTTGTCAAAAGAACACACTGGTCATAGCAAACACTCTCTTCCAACAACCCAAGAGACAACTGTACACATGGACATCACCAGATGGTCAATACCAAAATCAGATTGATTATGTTCTCTGCAGTGGAAGTAGGAGATGCTCTATACCATCAGCAATTGAAGCAGAGCAAAGGCTAACAATTTTGTCAAAAGAACACACTGGTCATAGCAAACACTCTCTTCCAACAACCCAAGAGACAACTGTACACATGGACATCACCAGATGGTCAATACCAAAATCAGATTGATTATGTTCTCTGCAGTGGAAGTAGGAGATGCTCTATACCATCAGCAACAAGACCTGGAGCTGACTGTGGCTCAGATCATGAGTTCTAGCCTGGTAGGTTACAGTCCACAGGGTCGCAAAGAGTCAGATACGACTGAGCAAGTTCACTTTCTACTTTCAGCATGAAGACCTACAACATCTTCTAGAACAAAAAGATATCCTTCTCATCACAGCAGATTGGAATGCAAAAGTGGAAGTCAAGAGATACCTGGTATAATAGACAAGTTTGGCTTTGTAGTACAAAACGAAGCAGAGCAAAGGCTAACAGTTTTGTCAAAAGAACACACTGGTCATAGCAAACACTCTCTTCCAACAACCAAGAGACAACTGTACACATGAACATCACCATATGGTCAATACCAAAATCAGATTGATTATGTTCTCTGCAGTGAAAGTAGGAGATGCTCTATACCATCAGCAATAAGACCTGGAGCTGACTGTGGCTCAGATCATGAGTTTCTTATTGCAAAATTCAGGGCTTAAATTGAAGAAGTCAAGAAGATAATTAGGCCTAAATTAAACCCCTACATGTAGTGTAGATGATGAACAGATTCAAGGGATTAGAACTGGTAGACAGAGTGCCTAAAGAACTATGGATGGAGGTTAGTAACCTTGTACAGGAGACAGTGACCAAAACCATCCCAAAGAAAAAGAAATGCAAGATGTGAAGCTGGTTGTCTAAAGAGGCTTTTCTCTTTTTTTTTGGCAGGGGGAGGGGCATTTATTTCTTTATTTATTTTGCATTTAGCACAATATCATGCTTTATTGACTTTTTAATATTATTTATTTATTGCTGTTTTATCTTTAATTAATTTTTAAAATTTAAATTTATTCATTTTAATTGGAGGCTAATTACTTTACAATATTGTAGTAGTTTTGACATACATTGCATGAATCAGCCATGGGTATACATGTGTTCCCCATCCTGACCCCCCCTCCTACCTCCATCCCCATCCCATCCCTCTGGGTCATCCCAGTGCACCAGCCCTGAGCACCCTGTCCCATGCATTGAACCTGGACTGGTGATTTGTTTCACATATGATAATATACATGTTTCAGTGCCATTCTCCCAAATCATTCCACCCCCGCCCTCTCCCACAGAGTCCAAAAGACTGGCTAAGGAAATTCCCTCTGGGTCATCCCAGTGCACCAGCCCTGAGCACCCTGTCCCATGCATTGAACCTGGACTGGTGATTTGTTTCACATATGATAATATACATGTTTCAGTGCCATTCTCCCAAATCATTCCACCCCCGCCCTCTCCCACAGAGTCCAAAAGACTGGCTAAGGAAAGAAGGAAGCAAAAGGCAAGGGAGAAAGGGAAAGACATACCAACTGAATGCAGAGTTCCAAGTAATAGCAAAGAAAGATAAGAAGGCCTTCTTAAACGAACAGTGCAAAGAAATAGAAGAAAACGATAGAATGGGAAAGAGTAGAGATATCTTTAAGAAAACTGGAAATATCAAAAGGACATTGCATGTAAGGATGGGCACAATAAACGACAGGAACAGTAAGGACCTAACAGAAACAGACAAGATTAAGAAGGGGTGGCAAAAATACACAGGAGTACTACGTAAAAAAGGTCCTAATGGATAACCATGAGCGTGTAGTCTCTCACTTAGAGCCGGGCATTCTGGAGTGTGAATTCAAGTGGGCCTTACAAAGCATTACTGTGAACAAAGCTAGTAGAGGCGACGGAATTCCACTTGAGCTATTTAAAATCCTTAAAGTTGCTGCACTCAATGTATCAGCAAGTCTGGGAAACTCAGAAGTGGCCTCAGGACTGAAAAAGGTCAGTTTTCATTCCAATCCCAAAGAAAGGCAATGCCAAAGATTGTTCAAATTACCATACAGTTGTGCTCATCTCATATCCTAATAAGGTAATGCTCAATGTCTGTCAAGCTAGGCTTCAGCAGTATATGAATAAAAAACTTCCAGATGTACAAGCTGGGTTTAGAAAAAGCAGAGGAAGCAGAAGTAAAATTGCCAACATTTGTTGGATCTTAGAGAAAGCAAGGGAATTCCAGAAAAACATCTACTTCTGCTTCATTGACTATGCTAAAGCCTTTGAGTGTGTGGATCATGACAAACTGTGGAAAATTCTTAAACAGATAGGAATACCAGACCATCTTACCTGTGTCCTGAGAAACCTGTATGCAGGTCAAGAAGCAACAGTTTGAATCAGACATGGAACAACTGACTGGTTCAAAATTGGGAAAGGAGTATGACAAGGCTGTATACTGTCATCCTGCTTGTTTAACTTTTATATGCAGAGCACATCATGAAAAATGCTAGGCTGGATGAATCATAAGCTAGAATCAAGATTGCTGGGAGAAATACCAGCATCAGATATGAAGATGATATTCCACTAATGGCAGCAAGTGAAGAGGAACTAAAGAGCCTCCTTGATGAGGGTGAAAGAGGAGAGTGGGACTGAAACTCAACACTCAAAAACCAAGATGATGACATCCGGTCCCATCACTTCATGGCAAATAGAAGGGGGAAAAGTGGAAGCAATGACAAATTTTCATTTCCTTGGTCTCCGAAATCATTGTGGACAGTGATTGCAGCCATCAGCATCTGTTTTTATATGTATTAATTTTCTTAAGCAGCTTGGAGTTTTTGGTTTCAGTTTCTATTGTATTTCTTTTCCTGTCCTATCTTGCTCCCTTCCTGCAGAACTGCAAATTTTCTGTGGCTTTTAAGCACTTTAAATTGCTTCAAGTTGGCCTGTTTTTTCCCTGTGGATTCCAAACTGCATCCATACCACACTGCCTCTCCTACAAGTTACTCCATTAGGCAAGATAGAAACCAGTCTCAAAGGCAGCCCCAGACAAGCAAGATCACTAAATGGAAATCCCAGCTTTCCCCTTTTGTCCCAAGGTAAAATTTAGGCATTGTGAAGATTCCTTCTGACTCTGCCATACCATTTGGAGGGACAGATTAGGTGAGAAAATGACACAAACTTCATATGCCTTATGGTACTCACTAAGTAGTCGTTTGTGCGCTGTAGCTTCCAAACTGGTTTCTAGAATCTCAGAAAGGTATTTCATCCCTGTATGTTGCTGTCATCCCAGTGTCTCTGGGATGAACAGGGCCTGAAGCTTCTAGAATTGCTGTGTCCCTCTCACCTATCAACCAGTTTACTTTTTTCTTAATTTGGTGTCGCTTAATTGCTATAAGGCTTCACCTGCTTCCAGAGCTCTGCCAAAATTGGTGTTGAGATTCTGTATTTCTTCCTGTTTAGTTTGTGAAGGGACTGAAGGTTGGAGCTACCTCCTCTGCCGTGTTTTCACTGGACGGTTGCTTTTGATCTGCCTCTTGTGTATGAATAGGATTTCAATAGGTGCCAGTTTACTCTCACCTATTGAAATCCTTTTCATAACAAGAACTGAACTGTGATGCCTACATTAGGCATTCCCAGTGTAGATGGGAAAGTGTATGACAAGTGTTCTTAAGTAACATGTAAAGCATGGAACCTCACTTCTGTCAGAAGAAATAAAAGAAAAAATAAGTTTTGGTGAAGATGTAGAAAAGGAAAAAGTTATGCACTGTTGGTGGAAATATAATTGGTACAACCACTATGAAAAATTAAAAAAAGAACTACTATATAATCCAGTGATTCTACCTCTGCACATTTATCCAAAGAAAATGAAAACACTAAATCCAAAGATATATATGCTTCCTCATGTTCACTGTAGCATTTTTTGGGCCACACCTTGCAGCTTGCAGGATCTTAATTCTCCAACCAGGGACTGAGTCCATGCCCTTGGCAGAGAAAATGTGGAATCCTAATTACAGTATCTAATATATAGAAGCTTTCCTGGTAGCTCTGATGGTAAGGAATCTGCCTGTAATGTGGGGGACCAGGGTTTGATCCTTGGGTCAGGAAGATCCTCTAGAGAAGGGATGGCAACCCACTCCAGTATTGTTGCCTGGAGAATTCCATGGACAAGAGGAGCCTGTTGGACTACAGTCTATGGAGTCACAAAGAGTTGGACAAGACTGAGTGACTAGCACACACAAGATATGGAAGCACATATCCATTGAGAGGTGAATAGATAAGATGTGATACATGTATCTATATTTATACCTATCTTTCCATTTGTAACAATATGATCCATTAGAGGGTATGAAGCTAAGTGTAAAGCATAAGGAATATAGTCAGCAATACTGCAATAACTTTGTATGGTGACCTGTGGTTACTAGAATTATTGTGATGACCACTTCATAATGTATAAAAACACTGAATCACTATGTCATATGACTGAAACTAAAATAATATTTTGTAAAAAAAATTAAGCACCACAAAAAAAGAAAAATAAAGCATGGCATGTATTCCAGGACAAATTATGTAAAGCATATTAACTATATTATACATATATTAATATTATCATGAAGGTAATGATAACTTGAATCATGACCTTGTGTTAGCTAGGCAGTCGTTCTTTTAAGAAAAGTTTTAACAGACATAGGAGTCAGTTCAAATACACAAAACAGCAGAGGTATGAGTAGTGTCGGCCCCTCCTGTTAGTTTTGACATCACTTTCATTAACAAACAGAGGCTGTTTTTATCTTGAGTACTAGGCTCAGCCCTGCTCTCGCCTCTAGGACTTATACTCAACATAGAGTTCATTGTTCTAATGGTCCCTAGTATTCTTTATCCATTCTTCCTTTTTAGTGAATGCAATATTTCTAAAGTATAAACCTTCATAAAATATCCTTTCATGACCTTTCATTGCTCTCAGAATAAATTATAAATTTTAATGTATGGCTTCCCCCAATTCTTTTATGATTTGAACTTTTAATTATTCATCCATCTTCATCTTTTGCCATTATTTACATTCCTTTCATAGTCTAGTCATATGTCTGTTCCCTGTTCTTCAGTTTTCTAGTCTTTGCTTATATAATGTTCTTCTTTCCTTTCCATCTAGCTCTTTATATCTCCTATTTGCCTCATATTGATGTCACTACCCCATTCATCATGCCCCAAACAGGTTAGCTGTCATTCTTTTGGATTCTACATCTTCCTTTTTATTTATGGTATGTTGTATGTTTCACATTTTTGTCTGTATCTCTACCAGAGTATAAAACTGAATGTAACAACTTTGAAATCACCACTGTAATATCTGTTCCTAGAAAAAGAGCTGGCACATTTTTAATTGATTAAATTAATGTATTATGTCATATGAGCATCTTGGTTTTAAATAATTGAAACTGTAATAATAACTACAACACTGAAATGACAACATACTTTAACACTAAAAGTTGTTGGTTGATTTATAGTTTAGAAGGAACCTGACTGCTGCTTTGGATAGAGCCAAATACATACCTGTGAGAATAGACAAGGCTGTGGTTTTTCCTGCCCCGTTTTGTCCTAGGAGAATAGTGATCTGCCCCTTATATAAATTCAAAGACATATTGTTTATTACTACTTTGTCACCTAATTCCTGTGGAATAAAGAAAAGAACAACTTGATATTTGTTACTTATCACTTATGAAAGACACTTATATCCTATCCTTAGAAGAAACATCATATCATCATACTCATGTTGTATAAAGAAGATGATACTGTCAACAAGGAACAATACATGTAGGTGCATTGAGTTTGTATACTAGTCAAAATACATATGAAATCTTGGTGGTATGTATATCTATTTACATTTGGTAAGGAAAATGGAGACATTTTTATATTTTATGTATAAAGAACATCATACTGTAATTATGGGTTTACTAAACTGTAGCAGAATCTAGGAAAGCTTACAGAAACTGCCACCAATTATTGGAACAGTTGATGCCATGATTTCAGCCAGAAGTTTAGTTATTGATAAAAGCCTGATGGCTCAGCTGGTAAAGAATCTGTCTGCAATGCGGAGGACCTGTTTGATCCCTAAGTTGGGAAGATCCCCTGGAGAAGGGAAAGGCTACACACTCCAGTATTCTGGCTTGGAGAATTCGATGGACTGTATAATCCATGGGGTCACAAAGAGTTGGACATGACTGAATGACTTTTACTTCATTTCACAAGCCTGTTCAGAAATTCTTAAGATTCCAAACAGCTCAAATATGGTCCACTATCTATTTTGGTATGGCAAAAAAACCCCAAAAAACTAGGAACAGCTTTTTATACTTTTAAAGACTTGGTAAAAAATACAAAACAGAATATGTGACAGATACTCTATGTGGATCATGGAGCCTAAAATATTTATTTGATCCTTTATAAAACATGCTTGATAAACTTTCAGAAGAGTCTTTTGAAAATTCCTACTATAGTTGACTTTTGAACAACATGGGGGTTAATTCATGTATAATTTACAGTTGGTCTTCCATATCTGTGTTTCCTGTACATTGACTGATTCAACCAATCATAGACTGTGTAGTACTACATATTTACTCCTGAAAAATATCCACATTGAAGAGACTGATGTATGGCAAAAGCCAACACAATATTGTAGAGCAATTATCCTCCAATTCAAGAAAATTAGAGAGACCAAGGGAACATTTCATGCACAGATGGGCACAATAAAGAAATGGTATGGACCCAACAGAAGCAGAAGATATTAAGAGGTGGCAAGAATACACAGAACTATACAAAAAACATCTTACTGACCCATATAACCATGATAGAGTGATCACTCACCTAGAGTCAGACATCTTGGAGTGCAAAATTAAGAGGGCCTTAGGGAGCATCATTACAAATAAAGCTAGTGCTAGTGGAGGTGATGGGATTCCAGCTGAGCTACTTCAAATCCTAAAAGATGATGCTGTGAAAGTGCTGCCCTCAAAATGCCAGCAAATTTGGAAAACTCATAAGTGGCCACAGGGCTGGAAAAGGTTGGTTTTCATTCCAATTCCAGAGAAGGACAATGTCAAAGAATGTTCAAACTACCACACAATTGCACTCATTTCACATGCTAGCAAGATAATGCTCAAAATCCTTCAAGCTAGGCTTCAACAGTATATGAACTGAGAACTTCCTGATGCACAAGCTGGTTTTAGAAAAGGTAGAGGAACCAGAGATCAAATTGTCAACATCCACTGAATTATAGAAGAAACAAGAGAATTCCAGAAAAACATCTACTTCTGCTTCATTGACTACACTAAAGACTTTGACTGTGTCAATCACAACAAGCTTTGACAAATTCTTTAGAGATGGGACTACCAGATCACCTTACCTGTCTCCTGAGAAACCTGTATCAAGGTCAAGAAGCAACAGTTAGAACCGGACATGGAACAATGGACTGGTTCAAAATTGAGAGAGGAGTACATCAAAGCTGTATATTGTCACTTTGCTTATTTAACTTCTATGCAGAGTACATCATGTGAAATGCTGGGCTGGATGAAACACAAGCTGGAGTCAAGACTGCTGGAGAAATATCAACAACCTCAGATATGCAGATGATACCACACTGATGGCGGAAAGTGAAGAGGAACTAGAGCCTCTTGGTGAAGGTGAAAGAGGAGAGGGAAAAAGCTGCTAAAGACTCAACATTCAAAAAACTAAGATCATGGCATCCAGTCCCATCATTTCATGGCAAATAGAAGTGGAAACAGTGACAGACTTTATTTTCTTGGGCTTCAAAATCCCTGCAGACAGTGACTGCAGCCATGAAACTAAAACACGCTTGCTTCTTGGAAGAAAAGCTATGAGAAATCTAGACAGCATTTTAAACAGTAGAGACATCACTTTGCCACAAAGTTTTGTATAGTCAAAGCTATGGTTTTTCCAGTAGTCATATATGGATACGAGAGTTGAATCACAAAGAAGGCTGAGCACTGAAGAATTGATGCTTTTGAAGTCTGGTGCTGGAGAAATTTCTTGAGAGTCCCTTGGACAGCAAGGAGATCTAATCAGTAAATTCTAAAGGAAGTCAACCCTGAATATTTATTGGAAGGATTGTTGTTTTAGGATTTCAAATCCTAAAAGATGATGATGTGAAAGCGCTGCCTCCATATGCCAGCAAATTTGCAAAACTCAGCAGTGGTCACAGGACTGGAAAAGGTCAGTTTTCATTCCAATCCCAAAGAAAGGCAATGCTAGCACTGAAGAATTGATGCTTTTGAAGTCTGGTGCTGGAGAAATTTCTTGAGAGTCCCTTGGACAGCAAGGAGATCTAATCAGTAAATTCTAAAGGAAGTCAACCCTGAATATTTATTGGAAGGATTGTTGTTTTAGGATTTCAAATCCTAAAAGATGATGATGTGAAAGTGCTGCCTCCATATGCCAGCAAATTTGCAAAACTCAGCAGTGGTCACAGGACTGGAAAAGGTCAGTTTTCATTCCAATCCCAAAGAAAGGCAATGCCAAAGGATGGTCAAACGATTGCACAATTGCATTCATCTCACATGCTAGCATTACCCAAAGGCAGAGGAACCAGAGATCAAATTTTCAACATCCACTGGATCATGAAAAAAGCAAGAGAACACCAGAAAAACATCTACTCCTGCTTTATTGATTATGCCAAAGCCTTTGATTATGTAGATCACAACAAAATGTGGAAAATTCTTGAACAGATGGGAATACCAGACCATCTTATCTGTCTACTGAGAAACCTGTATGCAGGTCAAGAAGCAACAGTTAGAACTGGATATGAAACGATCAACTGGTTCCATATTGGGAAAGGAGTACGTAAAGACTGTATATTGACAGTCTTATATGAAGAGTACATCATGTGAAATGCCAGGCTGGATGAAGCACAAACTGGAATCAAGATTACCAGTAGAAATATCAATACCTCAGATATGTAGATGACAACACTTTTATGGCAGAAAGTGAAGAGAAACTAAAGAGCCTCTTTATTAAAGTGAAAGAGATGAGTGAAAAATCTGGCTGAAAACTCAACATTTAAAAAACGAAGATCATGGCATCTGGTCCCATCACTTCATGGCAAATAGATGGGGAAACAATGGAAACAGTGACAGACTTTATGTTTTGGGGCTCCAAAGTCACTGCAGATGGTGACTGAAGCCGTGAAATTAAATGAAGCTTGCTCCTTGGAAGAAAAACTGTGACCAGCCTAGATGGCATATTAAAAAGAAGAGACATTACTTTGCCAACAAAGGTCTGTCTAGTCAAAGCTATGGTTTTTCCAGTAGTTGTGTATGGATGTGAGAGTGGGACTATGAAGAAAGTTGAGCACTGAAGAATTGAAGTTTTTGAATTGTGGTGTTGAAGACTCTTGAGAGTCCCCTGGACTGCAAGGAGATCAAACCAGTCAATCCTTAAGGAAATCAGTCCTGAATATTCATTGGAACCACTGATGCTGAAGCTGAAACGCCAATACTTTGGCCACCCGATGCAAAGAACTGACTCATTGGAAAAGACTCTGATGCTGGAAAATATTGAAGGCAGGAGGAGAAGAGGACAACAGAGGATGAGATGGTTGGATAGCATCACTGACTTGATGGACATGAGTTTTAGCAAGCTCCGGGAGTTTGTGATGGACAGGGAAGCCTGGTGTGCTACAGTCCATGGGGTTGCAAAGAGTTGGACAAGACTGAGTGACTGAACTGAATTGATATGTACATTTATATATGTGTGCTAAGTCACTTCAGTTGTATCTGACTCTTTGCGACCCCATGGACTGCAGCAGCTAGGGATTTTCCAGGCAAGAATACTGGAGTGAGTTGCCATATCCTCCTCAAGGGGATCATCCCAAACCAGGGGTCAAATGCACATCTCATGCCTCTTGCGTTGGCAGGTGGGTTCTTTACCTCTAATGTCACCTGGGAATCCCCCATAGTATACACGTATATTAATCAGGTGACATTTAAGTAGGATAATTAGCTTTTTGGATGTTAATAAAAGCTCAACGGTGCGGTTTTAAAAAACACATGGATATTGCCTAGTATTCAAATATAATAAATT
>SJYC01083891.1:0-25962 GCA_006408675.1 Madoqua kirkii | reverse complement strand
CCTCCCAAATCAAGTCAGCCACTGTTTCCCCATCTATCGCCCATGAAGTGATGGGACCAGCAAACTCTAAATAGCATGGCATTCAGAAGACTGACAATGAGCACATTACAATCAAATTGTTAAAATCTAAAGACAAAGAGGTTGGAAAGGAGCAAAAGAGGATCATATGCAAAGATCCTCATATGGTCATTGGAAGAATTTGTAAACAGAAAGTTTGAAGGTTAGGAGGCTGTGGGTGAATATATTCAGATTTCTCAAGGAAAAAAATCAGTAAAAACCAAGAATTCCTAATGCTTCAAACTGTTCTTTTAAGATGAAGGAGAGATGAGTAACAAATACATAAAAATTACCTGTCCTGGAGTCTTTCAGGTTGAAAGAAATATAGTTGAGACTATATGAACAAGCAAAGATCTCCAGTAAAAGTAAATTCATATACAATTATTAAAGCTAGTATTACTGTATCAACTATACCTCAACTTAAAAAGAAAAATCAGGAGAATCTGAGTCAGAGAAGATTATGTGATGACTGAAGTAGAAGTTGGAATGATGCAATTGCCAAAAGAGTTCATAAGCCAAGAAATGTTGACTGTTTTCAAAAATGGGAAAAAGGCAAGAAAATATATTTTTTTACTATAGGCTCCAAAGGAATACAGCAGTGCTTCTTTTAGCCAAGTGCACACAGGACAGTCTTCAGGATAGAGCATATGTTAGGCCACAAATCAAATCACAAAACTTTTGAGTTAAGATAAATATCATATAAACAATCTTCTTCAACTACAAGAGGACTAGAATACTGAAAAGAAAATTGAAAAATTTACAATTTTGTGGAAGTTAAACAGTATACTCCTGAACAACAAATGGATCAAAAAAGAAATAGCAAGAGAAATTAAAAGGTACATAGAGATGAATGAAAATGAAAACATAACATTAAATGAATTAAAAGCAGTACTATGGGGCAAAATTATAACCATAACTGCTTACTTTGAAAAAAAGGTAGGATCTCCAATCAATAAAGTAATTTCAAAACTTAAGAAACTTGACAAAACCAAACAAACAAAATTGGAAACTATCAATAAAAAATAGAAAGCTAGAATAAAGAAGGATATGTTAATAATAAAGATTATGGCAGAAATAAATAAAATAGAGAATTGAAAAATAGTAGGGAAAATAAACACTTACATGTGGAACTTAGAAAAGTGGGACTGATGAAGTTACTTACAAAGCAGAAGTGACTTAGAGTTAGAATATGAAGCTATGGCTACCAGGGGAGAAGGTCAGGGTGAGGGATAAATCAGGAACTTGGGATGAACAAACACACAGTATATACACAAGATAGATGACCAACAAGGATGTATCATATAGCACAGGGAAGTCTAGTCAATATTTTGTGACAACCTGAGAAAAGAATCTTAAAGAGAGTGGGTATACATATATTAATAGGCATAACAGAATTACTTTGCTGTACACCTGAAATACAATATTGCAAATAAACTATACACTAATAAAATTAAAATAGTAAAAAAACACAAGACAAAGTACTGAGATTTTCAATCCATAAGCACAGGATATCTTTCCCTTTATTTGTATTTGCTTTAATTTCTGGTCAATGTTTCAAGTGAACAAGTCTTTTACCTCCTTGATTTATTTTATTCTTTTTTATGCTATTGTAAGAGGGAAGATTTCCTTCTTTTTTGAGTAGTTCATTGTTAATATATAAAAATATAATTGATTTTTATATCAGTTACTTTAGTGAATTTATTTTTAAAAATTTATTTAAATTGGAGGATAATTATTTACAATACTGTGATGGTTTTTGCCTTACATTAATATGAGTCAGCCATAGGCATACATTTGTCCCCTCCATTCTGTACCCACCTCCCTTCTTAATCCATCCCTTCGGGGTTGTCACAGAGCACTGGCTTTGGGTGCCCTCTGTCATACATCAAACTCACAAAGACTACCTGTTTTACATATGGTAATGAGTATGTTTTAATGCTATTCTCTCAAATCATCCCACCTACTCCTTCTCCCACTGAATCCAAAAGTTTGTTCTTTATGCCTGTGTCTCCTTTGCTGCCCTGCATGTAGGATCCTTAGTACATCTTTTTGGATTCCACAGATATGTGTTAACATACGGTATTTGTCTTTCTTTTTCTGACTTACTTGCCTCTATGTAACAGGCTCTAGGTTCATTCACCTCGTTAGAAGTGAAATGAAGTGAAGTCACTCAGTCGTGTCTGACTCTTTGTGACCCCATGGGGTGTAGCCTACAAGGCTTTTCAGTCCATGAGATTTTCCAGGCAAGAGTACTGGAGTGGGTTGCCACTGCCTTCTCCAGGGGATCTTCCCAACCCAGGGATCGAACCCGGGTCTCCCACATTGTAGGCAGACGCTTTACCCTCTGAGCCACCACGGAAGCCCTCGTTAGAGCTGCCTTAAATGTGTTCCTTTTCTAGTCAAAGCTATGATTTTTCCCATAGTCATGTACGGATGTGAGATTTGGACTATAAGGAAAGCTGAGTACTGAAGAATTGATGCTTTTGAACTGTGGTGTTGGAGAAGACTCTTGAAGAGTCCCTTGGACTGCAGGGAGATATGACCAGTCCATCCTGAAGGAAATTCATCCTGAATATTCATTTTAAGAGCTTTTCAGTCCATGAGATTTTCCAGGCAAGAGTACTGGAGTGGGTTGCCACTGCCTTCTCCAGGGGATCTTCCCAACCCAGGGATCGAACCCGGGTCTCCCACATTGTAGGCAGACGCTTTACCCTCTGAGCCACCACGGAAGCCCTCGTTAGAGCTGCCTTAAATGTGTTCCTTTTCTAGTCAAAGCTATGATTTTTCCCATAGTCATGTACGGATGTGAGATTTGGACTATAAGGAAAGCTGAGTACTGAAGAATTGATGCTTTTGAACTGTGGTGTTGGAGAAGACTCTTGAAGAGTCCCTTGGACTGCAGGGAGATATGACCAGTCCATCCTGAAGGAAATTCATCCTGAATATTCATTTTAAGGACTGATGCTGAAAGTGAAGCTCCAATATTTTGGCCACCTGATGCAAAGAACTGACTCACTGGAAAAGACCCTGATGCTGGGAAAGACTGAAGGTAGAGGAGAAGGGGACGACAGAGGATGAGATGGTTGGATGGCATCACCAACACGGTTTACATGAGTTTGAGTAGGCTCTAGGAGTTGGTGATGGAAAAGGAAGCCTGATGTGCTACAGTCCATGGGGTCACAAAGAGTCAGACAGGACTGAGCAACTGAACTGAACTGAACTGTCCAGAAATAAAAGTTTTATTGGAACTGAGAAACACTCATTTGTTTATGTATTATGGACTGCTTCCTTCCGGTTATGACAGAGTTGAGTGGTTGCAGCAGAGAACACATGGCATGTTAAGACCTAAAATATTTACTATCTGGCTCTGTATTGTGGTAAAAGTCACATAACATAAAATATGTTCTTTTAACCAATTTAACTGTACATTTCAGTGGCACTAAGTACAATTACGTTGTTCTGCACCTCCCACAATCATTCATCTCCCAGACTGTTCACTTTCCTAAACAGAAACTCTGTCCTCATTAAACACTAAGTACTAGTCCTCTTACCCACTTCCCCACCTGCCCTCCATTACCTGGGCCCTTGGCATCTACTAAGGTACTTTAGTGAAGAAGGCTGAGCACTGAAGAATTGAGGCTTTTGAACTGTGGTGTTGGAGAAGACTCTTGAGAGTCCCTTGGATTGCAAGGAGATCCAACCAGTCCATTCTGAAGGAGATCAACCCTGGAATTTCTTTGGAAGGAATGATGCTAAAGCTGAAACTCCAGTACTTTAGCTACCTCATGTGAAGAGTTGACTCACTGGAGAAGACTCTGATGTTGGGAGGGATTGAGGGCAGGAGAAGAAGGGGATGACTGAGGATGAGATGGCCGGATGGCATCACTGACTCGATGGATGCTAGTCTGAGTGAACTCTAGGAGTTGGTGATGGACAGGGAGGCCTGGCATGCTGCGATTCATGGGGTGGCAAAGAGTTGGACACGACTGAGAGACTGAACTGAACTGAATATTCCATTGTCTATATATACCACAAATTCTTTATCCATTCATCCACTGATGGACATCTAGGTTGCTTCCATGTCCTAGCTGTTGTAAATAGTGCTGCAATGAACACTGAGGTTTTGTTGTTGTTCACTCACTCATTTGTGTCCAACTCTCTGTGACCCCACAGGCTTCTGTGTCCTTCACTATCTCCTACAGTTTGCTCAAACTCATTTCCATTGAGTCGATGATGCCATCCAACAATCTCATGCCCACTTCTCCTGCCCTCAGTCTTTCCCAGCATCAGGGTCTTTTCCAATGAGTTGGCTCTTTAGAACAGGTAACCAAAGTATTGGAGGTTTGATCTCCTTGAGGTCCAAGGGACTCTCAAGACTCTTCTCCAAAACTACAGTTCAAAAGCATCAATTCTTCAGCGCTCAGCTTTCTTTATACTCCAACTCTCACATCCATACGTGACTACTGGAAAAATCATAGCTTTGACTAGATGGACCTTTGTCAGGAAAGTAATGTCTGCTTTTTAATATGCTCTCTAGGTTGGTCATAGCTCTACTTCCAAGGAGCAAACCTCTCTTAATTTCATGGCAGCAGGTACCATCTGCAGTGATTCTGGAGCCCCCCAAATTAAAGTCTGTCACTTTCCTTTCTTTCCCCATCTATTTGCCATGAAGTGATGGGACCAGATGCCATAATCTTTGCTTTTTGAATGTTGAGTTTTAAGCCACCTTTTTCGCTCTCCTTTTTCACCTTCATCAAAAGTCTCCTTAGTTCTTTTTCACTTTTATAAGGATGGTGTCATCTGCATATCTGAGGTTATTGATATTTCTCCTAACAATCTTGATTCCAGCTTGTGCTTCATCCAGCCTGGCATTTCACATGATGTACCCTGCACATAAGTTAAATAAGCAGGGCTATTCACTTTTAAACTCTTTTAACTGTCTTTAACCATTTTCTTTACTTAGATTGAACACCAGATCAGATGGATGATGTTATAATTTTGCTTCACCTATCAAATTTGATCTAGTAAACACAGGAGAAGTAGAATGGTCTATTATACTTATGCCTATTTTTACCCATTTCCACGTTCTTTTCTTCGTGGAGTTCAGCAATTTCTGTTATCTCCTTTCTGCTCAGGAAAATTGCTTTAGCCATTCTTTAATGGTAGTTTTGTAAACAACAAATCTCTGTCTTCCTCCTTCTATGAATTTATTTCCTATTTATTCCTGGAGGATAGTTTTCCTGGATACAGAGTTCACTGTTGGCATTTCTTTTCTTCAGCACTTGGAAAAACATGCTGTTTCCTTCCAGTTTAGATGAGAAGTATGGTTATTCAAACTGACATTCTTCTATAAATAATGTATTATTTTTTCTGTCTGCTTGTTAGGTTTTTTTCATGGTCTTTAGTTTTCAGAAGTTTAATTATGATGCATCTTGCCATGAATTTCTTCGAGTTTATCCAATTTGGCGTTACCCACTTCCTTGAGACAATGTATGTCTGTCTTTCACCAGACTTGATAAAATTTCAGCCATTATTTCTTTGAATATTTTTTTATTTTGAAAACTTTTTCAGTCTCACATTTTTCCTACTCTTCTTTTAAAACTTCATTGATACAAATAAGCATTAGATATGTGATTATTGTCCTACACGTCCTTGAGATCCTGTATATTTTTCAGTGTATTTTCTCTTTATTCAGAATGTGATTCTACTCAATCTGTCTTCAATTTAACTTATTCTATCTTATCTTTATTCTACATAAGCTTTGAACTTGCTGTTATATTTTTCTGTGCTTTCCATTTGTTTTCAAAATAATTTTTATTTCTTTGCTGAGATTTCTATTTTCTGATTTGTTTTCATAATTTCTTGCTGAAGCCTTTTTATGATGGCTGCTTATATTGCTTGCCTACAATTATAATACCTGCTTCACCTTAGTGCTGTGTCTTTTGCAGTGAATGTCCTTTTTCATTAATACTGTGATTTTCCTGGTTCTTTGTATGAGTGATTTTCTATCATGTCCTAAGCATTTTAGGTAAAATGAGACTATGAATCCTAATCTTTTTTAAAAAGCAGGCAGCACACAAAGGTCAGATGGGTGTGGCTGTTCCTCTCCCCTGCTGACACTTCCCTGGGAAAAGCAGGGCACTGCTACACACTGCCTCACTGCACAGATGAGGTGGAAGTTCGGACCTCTCTGTGGCCTTGCTAACACCTTTATAGAAGTGGGACACTGACTCATACCACCTTTCAACCTCTGATGGAGGAAGCTTACTCTCCACTGGGCTTCCCTGATGCTAGATGATGGGAGATGTGGAAGTAGTGCTGACCAGTTTTGCACACTTGTTCAGTTCCTTACTGCTGTTGGGTAGATGTGGAAGATTAGCTGATGGCAAAGATGCTTATTAGAACTGATTTGTACTACCTCTCAAGTATTATTGATACTGTACGTGAATGGAAACTTAATTCACTACTGGACACTGATGGCAGACAACTGGCAAGGGAATTATTCATTGAATATCTGACTCTGGAAAGATGGGATTGAGATGGAGGATCAACTTCTTTGTTGACTCTGGCTCAGCCATGAATATAGAGGTGCGGTGGTTTTTCACTTAGTGTTGGGCTGGAATAGGGCAAGTATTGCCAAAATTTTTTCTATTGTTAGGGCACCAACTTCTTAGTCTTTTGGTGTGGGAAAACAAGCTTTGTTTGGAACTTTTTGTATGTTGCTAGTTATAGACACTTTTGAAGTGCTTTTTCAAAGATATATGAGTAGCAGTAAGAAATCCCAAGAAAGTAAAGGTCAAGTCAATTCTCAAGTTTCAAGGTTTCTAGGCAGCCTTTCTTCTTCTTTATAACTTTCAGAGACTTTCTATTCTTGTTCACAGGTCTGGTACTCTCATCTCTTTAAGAATTTACCAGAGTTTGGTGTGATCCACACAGTCAAAGGCTTTGGTGTAGTCAATAAAGCTCAGTCAAACCAGTCAATCCTAAAGGAAATCAGTCTTGAATATTCATTGGAAAGACTAAAACTGAAACTCCAATACTTTTGGCCACCTGATGCAAAGAATTGACTCATTTGAAAATACCCTGATGCTGGGAAAGATTGAAAGTGAGAGGAGAAGGGGACGACAGATGGCATCATCGACTCAATGGACATGAGTTTGAATCAACTCTGGGAGTTGGTGATGACAGGGAAGCCTGGTGTGCTGCAGTCCATGGGGTCACAAAGAGTTGGACATGACTGAGCAACGGAACTGAAAAATATTAAAAAATATTAATATTCTAATTGTTCTAGATGGAAGAGTCATTCTAATTATTTAGTCTATTATACCACCAGAAATAAAAGTCTTTTTTCTTAAGTTTTTATAAATACACTAACTCTTGTCTGACAATCTTATTTTTCTTACAATCTTATTTTGATTTTCAACACGTTATTTTCTGTTTTAGCTCAACATACTATTTTTCTTTATCCACAATTTTGTTAATTGTTTTGTTGAGGTCCTCAAGACCACGTCTAGATTCAGTCACTTTCCAGGACAATTCAAGGATATAGCATATAGTCATACTCAAGAGTTATGGTGAATAAGTAATGATGCTATAATAACAGTGTAAGGATACAAAGCCCAATCATTGAAGGGAAAAGGAGCATGGGGCAAAGTGCAGATGGAAACAGGCACAAGTTTACAAGAGTTCTCTCTCAATGAAATCACACAGGTTATGTTTAATTCCTCTAGCAAGGAATTATGACAACATATATAAAATACTGTTGGTCAGATATTCATTAGAGATTGAAGGACTAAGGTTTTTGTTGGGAGCTTGTCCCATAGGTGTACCTAACATATATCGACTCAAGACTTCCAGAAGGAAAGTCTGTGTTTAGTATAAAAACTGCTTGCACAAGCACTTTAGGAATCATGAGCCACTCTTACTATCTAGAGAATGGGGAGAATCTTCTAAAAATTTAAGTTCTTAGATGCCAGGCAAAGGCCAACCTTTCTAGGAAGGCTTTCTAAGGAAATGAGTTTCAGGACTGCTATCTTAATTCCTTTCAGCACAATTCTGAATACTAATTGTGAATTGTGAAGACCAATCAGCTGATATTTGTGATAATATGCAGGCCAGGAAGCAACAGTTAGAACTGGACATGGAACAACAGACTGGTTCCAAATAGGAAAAGGAGTATGTCAAGGTTGTATATTGTCATCCTGCTTATTTAACTTCTATGCAGAGTACATCATGAGAAATGCTGGGCTGGATGAAATACAAGCTGGAATCAAGTTTGCTGGGAGAAATATCAATAACCTCAGATATGCAGATAATACCACCCTTATGGCAGAAAGTGAAGAACTGAAGAGCCTCTTGATGAAAGTGAGAGTAAAAAAACTGGCTTAAAGCTCAACATTCAAAAATTAAAATCGTGGCATCTGGTCCCATCACTTCATGGCAAATAGATGGGGAACCAGTGTCAGACTTTATTTTGGGGGGCTCCAAAATCACTGCAGATGGTGACTGCAGCCATGAAATTAAAAGACGCTTACTCCTTGGAAGGAAAGTTATGACTGACCTAGACAGCATATTAAAAAGCAGAGACATTACTTTGCCAACAAAGGTCCATCTAGTCAATGATTTTTCCAGTAATCACGTATGGATGTGAGAGTTGGAGTATAAAAAAAGCTGAGCACCGAAGAATTGATGCTTTTGAACTGTGGCTACCTGATGTGAAGAGCTGACTCATTTGAAAAGACCCTGATGCTGGGAAAGATCGAAGGCGGGAGGAGAAGGGGACGACAGAGGATATGGTTGGATGGCATCATCGACTCAATGGACATGAGTTTGGGTAAACTCCGGGAGTTAATGATGGACAGGGAGGCCTGGCATGCTGCAGTACATGGGCCTGCAAAGAGCTGGACATGACTGAGAAACTGAACTAAACCGAAGTGATTAAAGGTTATATTTTGATACTTAAAAGTCTTACTGCAAAAATATATTTATACACTAAAATTATTTAATAGGGATTACACTTGTTCAATATAGAAAATACAGGAGGAATAATGCTTAATAGGTGTGGTACAAAAAAGAAATATTCCTTAATTTTGGGGGAAGTTATTAAAAATTGTCAATAGAAAATTATTTCTATAAGATCTGTAGTAGGCCAATCTGGGGTTATCTGATGATATATATCTTTCTCATGTGGGCTTTCACAAAGAATCAATTTTTCTTTGTCTATGTATGTGGTATAGCATCTTACTACATGGTAAGTACACAAAGGACATGCTCAATAAATGAATGAATGAATACCTCCTTCCCTTGATTTGCTTTTGGAAGTGATTTGAAATCAACTTCTACAGGAAGCGCTGTTTAATTTATCCTAAGTTCCAACTGGTAACAATTTTATTTTATATAGTTTTTATACATGCATTAGGCAGTATTAAATTTCAGTGCACCCTCTACCTCCTGTCAAATCATTTCATGTGCAATTCACCTTCTAAGTTAGAATGTATGCCAAGACTGCATGTGAGATAGCTACATGGAGCTCCCAAATATGGCCTTATTTTTGGTCAATTAAAATGGTAATTCTATTACAGGAGAAGTCTTAGACTCACCTTTATTGAAGAATGTGCTAACCATAAAGCCAAAGAATATTGAAGCAATGGCATAGCACATAAGAAAGACAAAGATGAAACTATAGTCACTGTAGCAGAAGACTGGATCATTGAAAATCTACAATAGAACAATTATGACATCTTGTAAAATATGCAATAAGTAGTACCATATAAACACAAGGGAAGAGGGAGAAAACTATGGCCCTAAAGAAACATATCACACTGCCTAGTGACTGAAACTCAACAAGATGCCAAGTGAACTAATTAACTTATTTCTTACAGAAGGATTAATGTTTTACTCAGAGATTTGGCAGTGTCTGAATTTCCATAAAAGCCATTTTTCATTCTCTTGAAAACCTGAGACTAATCAGTCCATTCTATGATTGCTTTTTCCTTCCCAAAGGATAGTTGCAGCAGGTTGCAATCTACTGGAACTGAAATATTAGATGTAACAGCCATATATGGCATGTAGCTATTAAACACTTGGAACATTAAGCACTTGAAACGTAGCTAGTGTGACTGAGGAGCTGACTTTTTATTTTCATTGAATTTTAGTTATTTTTAACTTAAACTCGAAAGATAAAGCAATGTCAAATACAGATGAAGTATTTCTAATGAAAATACAATGTACAAATTGAGAAGTGCTCTAAATATGAAACATACACGGGAGTTATAAGTATTTAGTATAGAAAAGAATATAAAATATGTCAATTTTAAAATTGCATATTGAAATAATATTTTGTATATATTGGCTAAATAATATACATTATTAAAATAATTTCAACTTTTCCTTTTTAAAATTTCTAGTAGCTACTAAAATCCTAATAGTACATGTATAACTCATTTCTATTGGGCAGCATGAAACACTTGCCTTGGCAAAGACTAACACACATATCAAACAGACAATAAAGATATAAAAAAAGAAGAACGTGAAGAAATACGCAGCCCAGATCATCCAACTTTTAAGTCCAATTGTAAGCTGTACTCCTGTAGGAAATTCAAAACAAATCAAATATTAAATATATCAGCAATTCATAACATTTTCACATATATTTAAAAACTAAATTCTCATAAAAACATATTTAAATGGATAACATCATTTTATGAGTGAAAAAAATCAAGGCTCAGAAAGTCATGTGTGTTGATTACACTTATGCAGTTAGTAAGGGCAGTACTGACATTCAAATCTTTTTCTCTTGAGTTCAGAAATCTTTTGTCAACATTTCACCTAGTATTAAACCAAAATGGAGAGCATTTAAAATTAAACTTTGAAATACTGAGATTAAGATTTCTTTTCCATTATATCCACTTCCAGGGATATTAGATAAGTGTGTTTATGGCTTCTTTCTTCTTTAAAAAAATTCAATTGTAAATTAAAAGTCAGCAGTACTTCTTATACTTGTTCTTTGTAGGCAATGAGTCTTTTCCTTCCCTCTAGTTTGTCTCTGAGCTTTTTGGAACTCTATTTTGGAACTGTGGTTTGATGTCTACCATTAACTCTGTAAAAGTCTCTGCCATTATTTCTTTAACTCTATTTTCATATCCCTTTTTCGAATTTCAATTATATACATGCTATATCGACAGTGTCCTATACTTTTCAGTGTTTTCTTCTGCATCTTTACATAGTGTTTTCTTTTTTCACTTAAGTTTGTGTAATTTCAATTTTATTGTATTCAATTTTTGATTCTTTCCTCATCAGGGTCAAGTCTACCTATGAGTCTGTCAAAGGCATTCTTCATTTTTGTCAGCATGCTTTTTTTAATTTCCAGCAATTCCATTTGACTTCTTATAGCTTGCTGTTTCCGATCAGTTCAGTTCAGTTCAGTTGCTCAGTCGTGTCCGACTCTGCAGCCGCATGGACTGCAGCATACCAGGCCTCCCTCTCCAGAGGGAGACTCAACTCCCAGAGTTAACTCAAACTCATGTCCATTGAGTCGGTGATGCCATCCTCTGTTGTCCCCTTCTCCTCCCACCTTTAATCTTTCCCAGCATCAGGGTCTTTTCAAATGAGTCAGTTCTTTGCATCAGGTGGCCAAAGTATTGGAGTTTCAAGTTCAACATCAGTCCTTCCAATGAACATTCAGGACTGATTTCCTTTAGGATGGACTGGTTGGATCTCCTTGCAGTTCAAGGGACTCTCAAGAGTTTTCTCCAATAACACAGTTAAAAAGCATCAGTTTTTCAGTGCTCAGCTGTTTCCGATAGCATCATCTATCTGACTGTGCATATTATCTGTCATGATGAAAAGAGAAAGCTTGACACTACTATTTTTAAAGAAGGCATGTTTGCAAGATTGGCCTTTGGTTGGTATATGGAAATTTGGCTGATAAACCACTCCCTTCACTGATATAAAACATTTTCTAAATGATAAGTGTAGCTGACTATGCCTAAACTGTTTGGACAAATGGTGTATGCTGGATATCTGCTGTCTAGGAGTTTGGAATTTTGGTATGTGGTAGGCCAAAGGTGCTTATATACTATAACAAGCATGCCAATCAAAACCTTGGATGCTAAGTCTCTAATGGATTTCTCTGGACAAGAACATCACAAATATGTTGCTGGATTTTCATCACTGGTGCAAGAGTATGCCATGTGACCTCTTGTGAAATTACTTGCAAAGTCTGCAAGTTAATTCCTCTAGGCTTTGCCTGTGTCATTTTCTCTTATGATTCATTGATCATCTACACTTACTCTACCATTAAAATAAACCTTAGCTGTTAGCATATCTACATGCTGAGTCCCATGAAACCTTCAAGTGAATTTCAGAAAATAGGGATGGTCTTAAGGATCCGTGACACCTCTACCTTTTCCTTTAGTGCCGTAAATTATTAATCACAGTAATTTAAACTGTGAAGCATGGGTCAGCCGTGGATCACGGCAGGGCTGGGGGCACTGAATGCCCCAGCGCTTCATAGGACCTTTTGAAGGAGGTCCTGAATGATGCTAAAGCTGAAACTCCAGTACTTTGGCAACCTCATGCAAAGAGTTGACTCATTGGAAAAGACTCTGATGCTGGGAGGGATTGGGGGCGGGAGGAGAAGGGGACGACCAAGGATGAGATGGCTGGATGGCATCATGGACTCGATGGACGTGAGTCTCAGTGAACTCCGAGAGATGGTTATGGACAGGGAGGCCTGGCGTGCTGCGATTTATGGAGTCGCAAAGAGTCGGACACGACTGAGTGACTGAACTGAACTGAAGTGAACTGAACCTTTATCATAGTTTGGCCTCAGGCCAAACAACAGGGAAGGAACATAGCCTCACCCATCAACAGGAAATTGGACAAAAGATTTACTGAGCATTACCTCACCCATGAGAAAAAGACCCAGTTTCCCACTCAGTCACTCTCTCCCATCTTTGAATTCAATGAAACTATGAGTCATGCCATGTAGGACCACCCAAGATGGAAGGGTCATGGTGGAGAGTTTTGACAAAACGTAGTCTACTAGAGAAGGGAATGGCAAGCCACTTCAGTATTCTTGACTACTCACCCATCAACAGGAAATTGGACAAAAGATTTACTGAGCATTACCTCACCCATGAGAAAAAGACCCAGTTTCCCACTCAGTCACTCTCTCCCATCTTTGAATTCAATGAAACTATGAGTCATGCCATGTAGGACCACCCAAGATGGAAGGGTCATGGTGGAGAGTTTTGACAAAACGTAGTCTACTAGAGAAGGGAATGGCAAGCCACTTCAGTATTCTTGACTTGAGAAGCCCATGAACACTTTGGAAAGGCAAAAAGATAGGACACTGAAAGATGAACTCCTCAGGTCGGTAGGTACTCAATATGCTACTGGAGAAGAGTGGAAAATTCTGAAAGAGATTGGGAATACCAGACCACCTGACCTGCCTCTTGAGAAATAATGAGATGGTTGGATGGCATCACTGACTCAATGGACATGAATTTGGGTAAACTCCAGGACTTGGTGAAGGACAGGAAGACCTGGCATGCTGCAGTCCATGGGGTCTTGAAGAGTCAGATATGACTGAGTGACTGAACTGAACTGTACAGTGGAGAAATAACTCCAGAAAAAACGCAGATATGGAGCCAAATCAAAAACAACACCCAATTGCGGATATGACTGGTGATGGAAATAAAGTCTGATGTTGTAAAGAACAGTATTGAATAGGAACCTGGAACGTTAGGTCCATGAATCAAGGCAAATAGGAAGTGGTCAAACAGCAGATGGCAAGGGTGAACATTGACATTTTAAGAATCAGTGAACTAAAATGGACTGGAATGGGTGAATTTACTTCAGATGACCATTATATCTACTACCGTGGGCAAGAATCCCTTAGAAGAAATGGAGTAGCATTCATAGTCAGTAAAAGAGTCTGAAATGCAGTACTTGGGTGCAATCTCAAAAACAAAAGAATGATCTCTGCTCATTTCCAAGGCAAGCCATTCAACATCACAGTAATCCAAGTATATGCCCAACCACTAACACTGAGGAAGCTGAAGCTGAATGGTTCTATGAAGACCCACAAGACCTTCTAGAACTAACAGCAAAAAAGATGTCCTTTTCATTATACGGGACTGGAATGTAAAAGTAGGAAGTTGAGAGATACTTGGAGTAACAGGCAAATTTGGCTTTGGAGTAAAAAATGAAGCAAGGCAAAGGATAACAGAGTTCTGTCAAGGGAACTAGTCATAGCAAACACCCTCTTCAAACAACAAAGAGATGACTCTACACATGGACATCACCAGATGGTCAGTACCGAACTCAGACTGATTATATTCCTTGCAGCAAAGATGAAGAAGCTCTATACAGTCAGCAAAAACAAGACCAGGAGCTGACTGTGACCCAGATCATGAACTCCTTATTGCAAAATTCAGACTTTTGCAAAATTGAAGAAAGTAGGGAAGACCACTAGACCATCCAGCTGTGACCTAAATCAAATCCCTTATGATTATACAGTGGAAGTAACAAATAGATTCAAGGAATTAGGTCAGATAGACAGACTGCCTGAAGAATTATGGACAGAGGTTCATGATATTGTACAGGAGGCAGTGATCAAGACCATGCCCAAGAAAAAGAAGTGCAAAAAGGCAAAATGGTTGTCTGAGGAGGCCTTAAAAATAGTTGAGAAAACAAGAGAAGCTAAAGGCAAAGGAGAAAAGGAAAGATACACCCATTTGAATGCAGGATTCCAAAGAATAATAAGGAAAGATAAACAAGCCTTCCTCAGTGATCAGTGCAGACAAATAGAGGAAAACAATAAAATGGGAAAGACTAGAGATCTCTTCAAGAATAGAGATACCAAGGGAACATTTTATGCAAAGATGGGCACAATAAAGGACAGAAATGGTAGGGGCCTAACAGAAGCAGAAGATATTTAAGAAGAGGTGGCAAGGTGTATAGAAGAACTGTACAAAAAAGATCTTCATGACCCAGATAACCATGATGGTGTGTTCACTCACCTAGAGCCTGACATCTTGGAATGCAAAGTCAAGTGGGCCTTTGGAAGCATCACTATGAACAAAGATAGTGGAGGTGATGGAATACTAATTGAGCTATTTCAGATCCTAAAAGATGATGCTGTGAAACTGTTGCACTCAATATGCCAGCAAATTTGGAAAACTCAGCAAGGCCACAGGACTGGAAAAGGTCAGTTTTCATTCCAATCCCAAACAAAGACAATGCCAAAGAATGCTCAAACTATTGCACAATTGCACTCATCTCACATGCTAGCAAAGTAATGCTCAAAATTCTCCAAGCCAGGCTTCAATAGTATGTGAACCAGGAACTTCCAGATGCTCAAGTTGGATAAAGAAAAGGCACATGAAGCAGAGCTCCAACTGCCAACATCTGCTGGATCATCAAAAAAGTAAGAGCATTCCAGAAAAACATCTACCTCTGCATTACTGACTACGCCAAAGCCTTTGACTGTGTGCATCATAACAAACTGGAAAATTCTTCAAGAGACGGGAATACCAGACCACCTTACCTGCCTCTTGAGAAATCTGTATGGAGGTCAAGAAGCAACAGTTAGAACTGGACATGGAAAAACAGACTGGTTCCAAATTGGGAAAGGAGTATATCAAGGCTGTATATTTCACCCTGCTTAACTTATATGCAGAGTACATCATGAAAAATGCTGGGCTGGATGAAGAACAAACTGGAATATATCCAGGAGAAATATCAATAACCTCAGATACTCAGATGACAACACCTTTGTGGCAGAAAGCAAAGAACTAAAGAGCCTCTTGAGAAAAGTGAAAGAGCAGAGTGAAAAAGGTTGCTTAAAACTCAACATTCAAAAAACTAAGATCATGGCATTCATTCCCATCACTTCATGGGAAATAGATGGGGAAACAATGGAAACAGTGACAGACCTTATTTTTGGGGGGTCCAAAATCACTGCAGATGATGACTGCAGCCATGAAATTAAAACACACTTACTCCTTGGAAGAAAGGCTATGACCAACCTAGACAGCATATTAAAAAGCAGAGACATTACATTGCCAACAAGGTCCGTCTAGTCAAAGCTATGGTTTTTCCAGTAGTCACGTATGGATGTGAGAGTTGGAGTAGAAAGAAAGCTGAGTGTTGGAGAATTGATGCTTTTGAACTGTGGTACTGGAGAAGACTCTTGAGAGTCCCTTGGACTGCAAGGAGATCCAACCAGTCCATCCTAAAGAAAATCAGTCCTGGATATTCATTGGAAGGACTGATGCTGAAGCTGAAACTCCAATACTTTTGGCCACCTGAAGCAAAGAACTGCCTCACTGGAAAGCTCCCCAATGCTGGGAAAGATTGAAGGTGGAAGGAGAAAGGCAAAAGGGATGAGATGGTTGGATGGCATCACTGACTTGATGAATTTGAGTAAACTCCAGGAGTTGGTGATGGACAGGGAAGTCTAGCATGCTGCAGTCCATGGGGTCGCAAAGAGTCTAACCCGACTGAGTGACTGAACTGAATTTAAAACTTATCTGGTGTTTCTAACAACTTCGATTTATCTGAGTCTGATTTTGATTACAGATTTGTCTCTTTGAAACATTTTTTTCTTAATTTTTGGTGTGGCTTACAATCCTTTGTTGAAAATCATACATGTTACCTAGGGGAGCATATATGAAGGTAAATAGGCCTATAGTGTGAGGCTTCATATTAGATTAGCTAGGTAGGACCTGAATTGTTTGAAATTGTTACTCTAGGTACTAGAAACATCAAATTCCTCTAGTGACCTTTTACCGTGTCCCTTCTTGCCATCAGATTTTACTTTTCCCTTTCTGCTGCTCCACACAGTTTGCTTCTGGAAATCGGCCAGCTTGGTATTCACTCTTCCTGCTCTGTATTTGTTGTTACTGGGATATAATCTGCTTCTATGGGATGCAACAACCATCCACAATACTGAACATGCAGAAATAATCCAATCCTCTGTGTAACAGAACTCTACATGCTTAAAAATCCTTTAAACAAACTTTATAAGGAAATAATTTGGATTACCTTCAATCTTTCTTCCTTTTCCCATACAATAGATCGAACGATGGAAAGTACAGTTGGAGAGAACATGAGTACGAACATCAGAGGAAGGAAACTACCAGTGAGCAAAAGTAATCCATCATCAGGATAAGCTGGATATGGAAATCTCTGTACAAAGATGCTGATATCGTCAAACAGCTGTCTAGCACTGCTCTCATGATATAGAATGATGGCCTTATCTAGGCATGCTGTATAGCAAGGAATCCTTCTCTGATGTACCCTATATGATAAAATAAATATCATCAAGTAAAACACGCTAAGGCACATCTAATCAGACATACGCAAAAAGCAAGGTAATTCAAGTCATCACAGCTTATCACATATAGAACCTGAACTTAGTGTTGCATCAGAGCCAACTGAACATAATAGCTCTGAGAACCTGTTATAATTCTCATACAGAAACAAGGGTTACTTCTTCAGATGAATCTAATTCACATCTTCTAAAAATTAAATATATTTCATAAAAGTGGTAGACTTAGTAAATGTAATTCATACCTACAAAAAATGCAGCTTTAATTAAACACTGGTGAGATGGAGACTTGGAAATGTAAAATAAGATGTGAAAGTCAGATTGACACATATATATAGTGAGTAATACAATTTGGACCCCAGGGAAAATTGTTTCACTGAAACCAAGTTATCCATAAAGCTAAAAGGCAGTTTAGGAAGTAACTTGCTTTTCTTTATTTTTTCTACTTGGAATGTGCTTTTAATTTACAGATCTAGAGCCTTATGCATTGGTAAAATAGGTGAGACTAACAAACAATAATTATACTTGGGATAGACTCAAACTGCTTTTTTAAAAACTGAAGTACAGTTGATTTACAATAATGTGATAGCATCAAGTGTACAGCATAGGAACTCAGGTACATTTTTTTCAGATTATATTCAACTAGAGGTTAGTATAAGAAATTGAATATAATTCCATATACAGTAAACTCTTGTTGTTTATCTATTTCATGTTGTTTTGTAGGTGTTCAGTCGCTCAGTCACACCTGACTCTCTGTGACACCGTAGACTGAAGCATGCCAGGCTTTCCTGTTCTTAACCATCTCCCAGAACTTGCTCAAACTCATGCCCAATGATTTGGTGATGTCATCCAACCATTTCGTCCTCTGTTGTCCCCTTCTCCACCTGCCTTCAATCTTTCCCAGCATCAGGGTCTTTTTTAATGACTCAGCTCTTTGCATCAGGTGGCCAAAGACTGGAGCTTCAGCTTCCACATCGCTTCCAATGAACATTCAGAGTTGACTTCATTTAGGATAGACTGGTTGGGTCTCCTTTCAGTCCAAGGGATTCTCAAAAGTCTTCTCCAGCACCATGGCTCAAAAGCATCAATTCTTTGGTGCTCAGTTACCCTTATGGTCCAACTCTCAGATCCATACATAACTACTGGAAAAGCCATAGCTTGGACTATATAGACTTTAGTCAGCAAAGTGATGTCTCTGTTTTTTAATAAGCTGTCTAGGTTGGTCATAGCTTTTCTTTCAAGGAGCAAGTGTCTTTTAATTTCACGGCTGCAGTCACCATCTTCAGTGATTTCAGAGCCCAAGAAAATAAAATCTGTCACTGTTTCCATTGTTTCCCCATCTATATACAATGAAGTGATGGGACCGGATGCCATGATCTTAGTTTTTTAAATGTTGAGTTTTTAGCCAGCTTTTTGACTCTGCATTTTTCACATTCATCAAGAGGTTCTTTAGTTCCTCTTCACTTTCTGCCACAAGGATGGCATCACCTGCATATCTAAAATTATTGGTATTTCTCCCAGCAATCCTGATTCTAGCTTGTGCTTCATCCAGCCTGGAATTCTTCATTATGTACTCTGCACATAAGTTAAATAAGCAGGGTGACAGTATACAGCTTTGATGTACTCCTTTCCCAACTGGAACCAGTATGTAGTTCCATGTCTGATTCTAAACGCTGCTTCTTGACTTGCATATAGGTTTCACAGGAGGCAGATAGGTGGTCTGGTAAAACAATCTCTTCAAGAATTTTCCACAATTTGTTGTGATGCACACAGTCAAAAGCTTTAGCATAGTCAATAAGTAGATGTTTTTCTGGAATTCTCTTGCTTTTTCTATGATCCAACAGATGTTGGCAATTTGATCTCTAGTTTGGAAAATTTTGAGCATTACTTTGCCAGCATTTGAAATGAGTGCAATTGTGTGGTAGTTTGAGCATTCTTTGGCATTGCCTTTGTTTGGGACTGGAATGAAAACTGATCTTTTTCAGTCCTGAGGCCACTGCCAAGTTTTCCAAATTTGCTGACATATTAAGTGCAACACTGTGACAGCATCATCTTTTAGGATTCAAAATAGTTCAGCTGGAATTCCATCACCTCCACTAACTTGGTTCATAGTGATGCTTCCTAAGGCCCACTTGACTTCACACTCCAAGATGGGCTCTATGTGAGTAATCACACTACTGTGACTATCTAGGTCATTAAGATCTTTTTTGAATAGTTCTTCTGTGTATTCTTGCCACTTTTTCTTAATATCTTCTACTTCTGTTAGGCCCTTATCATTTTGTTCTTTAATGTATCCATCTTTGGATGAAATGTTCCCTTGGTATCTCTAATTTTCTTGAAGAGATCTCTAGTCTTTCTCATTCTATTGTTTTCCTCTATTTGTCTGCATTGATCACTGAGGAAGGCTTTTTTATCTTTCGTTGCTATTCTTTGGAATCCTGCATTCAAATGGGTGTATCTTTCCTTTTCTCCTTTGCCTTTAGCTTCTCTTGTTTTCTCAACTATTTTTAAGGCCTCCTCAGACAACCGTTTTGCCTTTTTGCACTTCTTTTTCTTGGGCATGGTCTTGATCACTGCCTCCTGTACAATATCATGAACCTCTGTCCATAATTCTTCAGGCAGTCTGTCTATCTGACCTAATTCCTTGAATCTATTTGTTACTTCCACTGTATAATCATAAGGGATTTGATTTAGGTCACAGCTGGATGGTCTAGTGGTCTTCCCTACTTTCTTCAATTTTGCAAAAGTCTGAATTTTGCAATAAGGAGTTCATGATCTGGGTCACAGTCAGCTCCTGGTCTTGTTTTTGCTGACTGTATAGAGCTTCTTCATCTTTGCTGCAAGGAATATAATCAGTCTGAGTTCGGTACTGACCATCTGGTGATGTCCATGTGTAGAGTCATCTCTCGTGTTGTTGTAAGAGGGTGTTTGCTATGACTAGTGCGTTTTCTTGGTTTGCCTTGCTTCATTTTGTACTCCAAGGCTAAACTTGCCTGTTACTACCGGTAACTCTTGCCTTCCATACTTTTGCATTCCAATCCCCTAAGATGAAAAGGACATCATTTTTTGGTGTTAGTTTTAAAAGGTCTTGTAGGTCTTCTTACAACCATTCAACTTCAGGGTCTTTAGTATTAGTGGTTGGGGCATATACTTGAATTACTGTGATACTGAGTGGTTTGCCTTGGAAACGAACAGAGATCATTCTATTATTTTTGAGAATGCACCCCAGCACTGCATTTTGGACTCTTTCGTTGACTATAAGGGCTACTTCATAGTAGCAGATATAATGGCCACCTGAATTAAATTCGACCCTTCTGTTCCATTTTAGTTCACTGATTCCTAAAATATTGATGTTCACTCCTGCCATCTCCTGTTTGACCACTTCCCATTTACCTTGATTCGTGGACTTAATATTCTATCGCAGGTTCCTATGCGGTATTATTTACAGCATCAAACTTTACTTTCAGACACATCCACAAGTGGGAGCTGTTTTTGCTTTGGCTCAGCCTCTTCATTTCTTCTGGAGCTATTTCTCTGCTCTTGTCCAGGAGCATATTAGGCACCTACCGACCTCGGGAGTTCATCTTTCAGTGTCCCATCTTTTTGCCTTTTCATACTGTTCATGGGGTTCTCAAGGCAAGAATGCTGAAGTGGTTTGCCATTCCCTTCTCCAGTGGATCATGTTTTGTCAGAATTCTCCACCATATCTGTCCATTTTGGGGGACTCTACATGGCATGGCTCATAATTTCCTTGAATTAGACAAAGCTGTGATCCATGTGATCAGTTTGTTTAGTTTCCTGGGACTGTGGTTTTCATTTTGTGTGCCCTCTGATGTATGAGGGTAAGAGGCTTGTGGAACCCTCCCTGATGGGAGGGACTGGCTGTGGGGAAAATTTGGTCTTACTCTGGTGGGTAAGGCCATGCTGAGGAAATCTTTTATCCAAGTTTCTGCTGATAGGTGGGTCTATGTTCCCTCCCTTTAGTTTGGACAGAGGCCAAACTGTGGTAGGGGTAATGGTGACCTCCTTCAAAAGGACTTACAGAGCATACCAGGCTTCTCAGGACTGTTGTAGTCAGTGCCCCTGACTCTGCAGCAGGCCACTGTTGACTCACGCCTCCACCGGAGACTCAAGGACACTCACAGGCAAGTCTGGCTCAGTCTCTTGTGGGGCCACTGCTCCTTTCCCCTGGGTCTTGGTGAGTACAAGGTTTTGTTTGTGCCCTCCAAGTCTTTTCCCCCAGCCCTGTGGAAGTTCTGTAGTCAAATACCAGTGATTTTCAAAATCAAATTCCCTGGGGGTTCTCAGTCCCTTTGCTTGATTTCCCAGGTTAGGAAATCTCTTGTGGGCCCTAGAACTTTTGCGACAGTGTAAGAACTTGTTTGGTATAATTGTTCTCCAGTTCATGGGTTATCTGCTCAGTGGCTCTAGAGTGGAGCTAATGGTGACCTCCTCCAAGAGGACTTATGCCTCACACCGCACCACCCAGGTCTGATGCAGCCAGAGCCCCTGTCCCCGTGGTAGGTCACTGCTGACTCGTGCCTCTGCAGGAGACACTCAGACACTCAAAGGTAAGTCTGGCTCAGTCCCTTGTGGAGGTCACTCTTCCTTTCCCTGGGTCCTGGTGTGCACAATTTTATTTTTGCATCCCCTCAGCATCTGGTGGGTCTGAGATTTGATTTTAAACATGATTGCACCCGTCCTACTGTCTTGTTGGGGTTTCTCCTTTGCCCCTGGATGCAGGCTATCTTTTTCTGCTAGGATTCAACATTCTCCTGTGATGGTTGTTTAGCAACTAGTTGTGATTTTGGTATTTTTGCAGGAGAAGATGAGTACACATCCTTCTACTCCAGTATTTTAGAAGTTAATCAATCTAAGGCAAGGATGAGACTTTAATCAGGGAGCCAGCTGACCAAGAAGATGGAAGGCTAATGTCTCAAAATAACCATATTATCTGGGTCTGGTTCTTTTATAGATCAGAGATCGGATTTCTTCCTGCCATCTACAAGTGGACAGAGTTCTGAACAAAGGCACTTTAGTTTAACAGTCAGGCAGGTGGGTAGGATTCTCTGAGGCAGAGCACTCTGTATAATTATAATAACAAAAGCAATGAAAAGCAAGTCAAAGAAACAGTTTCTGACATGGAGTGAGAATTGGCTTCTTCTCCACAATATATTCACATCCCACTCAAAGCATCTCCCTTTCTTCTGAATTCAGGCTGAGATTTCTCCCCAGAAACATCCTGAAGTCCAAGACACTTGGCTTAGAGCTTCCACAGTCACTCCCTCAAGTATGGAACCTTTTGGAAACGGAGTTATGGTTCTCATTGATGAAGCAGCACCCCAGGCTATGGGGCGCAAGCCTGGCCTGGCCTGCCCTGCCTGTTCTGTGATGCCCTTGGTCTAAGAAGCTGCTTGCATATGCCTTCTGCTAGCTGTAGTTGCCTACTGCATTTTATGTATAGTGAAAGTGAAGTCGCTCAGTCGTGTTCAACTCTTTGCGACCCGTGGACTGTAGCCACCAAACTCCTCCATCCATGGGATTCTCCAGGGAAGAATACTGGAGTGGGTTGCCATTTCCTTCTCCAGGGGATCTTCCTGACCCAGGGATCGAACCCAGGTCTCCCACATTGCAGGCAGACGCTTTAACCTCTGTGCCACCAGTGAAGCCCTTGAATACAAGAATACAGTCTCTCAGAAAACCTTCTATAGAGACACAGAACTTCAGATCCAAGTACTAACATCAAAGATTTCAAGGGAGGAAAGGAAGCCAGGTTGAAAGAAGAAGGGGGAGGAGGTGGGAGAGCGGGGGTGAAAGGGGTGGCCTTGCAGATGTCTCCTGCCACCTACAGATACCCAGGCATTATGGGACATTTCCCTGGGCCTCCAGAGAAGGGAGGACTGGAACTCGGCCCTACCAGAAATCAGACTAGATCAGAACCAGAATTCAAGTTCTCTGCCAAGAGGAGGTGATCAGTCTCCAATCCTCAGCTCAGGCTGAGGGCCCTTCGACCAGATTCCTGTGTCCAGGACTGGGAGACTAGAAAAACAGGGAAGGATAGGAAGGGTTAAGGAGAGGAAAGAGAGAAGGAAGGGGATAGAGGTCAATAAAGTCTCTTGTTCCTTACTGGTTGGGGCACTCTGGCCAATTGTCCACATCAGGAGGAGACCAGGGACGGAAGGGTCCCAGTTGTAGCTGCTGGGTCTGGTCCATTGGCAGGCAAGCTGGCCCCTGAGTACCCTGAGTGGTCAGGATGTCAGTCTCAGAGAAGAAGAGTCCCACCAGAGTCGCCATCTGTTGCAAGAAGAGGGACCCCTTCCAGGGCCTGAAACTGGGCTCTTATCTAACACTTGGAAAGACACATTTGCTGACAAAGCAAGAGATTTTATTGGGAAAGAGCACCCAGGTGGAGAGTAGTAGGGTAAGGGAACCCAGGAGAACATTTTACGTATAGTAGTTACTAATTTTTGAAGGTTGGAAATTAGATAATTAATTGTATACTTTTCAGTTTTTTGCATATCAACATATAAACATTATAGAGTTACTTCTAAGCATTGATTTGCTTTATCTGTATCCTCCTAATTTTTCTCCCAAACCTTCTCCCAAACCTTAACATGTTATTTTTGGGAGAAACACCCCCCCCACCCCGCCCCCCGCTCTGCACTTTCTAGATTCAGGTGACTATTCCTTTCCCATGGTAGGGAATTTTTTTAAAGTTATAATCTCTTCAAGTATTTTATCAGTCTCTTTCCCTTCTTCTTCTGAGATCACTATAATTTGACTGCAGATGGGTTTAATGTTGTCTCAAAGGTCTCTTAAGACTGTCTGCATTTCTTTTCATTCTTTATTCTATTTTGCAGCAGTGATTTCCACCATTCTATTTTCCAGCTCACTTATCCACTCTACTGCCTCAACTATTCTGTTCTTTACTCCTTCCACTGTCTTTTTCATTTATTAGATTGTTCATCATCACTGTTCATCCATTCTTTAGTTCTTCTAGATCTTTGTTATACATTCCTTGTACTTGTCCTGTCTGTACCTCTATTTTCCCAAGATCTTGCATCATCTTTACTATCATTGCTCTGATATTTTTCAGGTAGATTGCCTATCTCCTCTTTATTTAGTTGGTGTTGTAGGGTTTTACATTTCTCTTTGCTGTAACACATTTCTGTTATCTCATTTTGTCTGTGTTTGTGGTCATGATGAAGAACCTAAGCCACTCCATTTTGTTAAAAAAAGACTCCATTTTAGAGTTCTGAGGAAAGAGTCTTTGGAAATCCCCTGACCTCAACCCCCACCACCTGTGAGCCAATCAGATCCCAGATAAGGATCTCCTGACTTTACATTCAGGACTTATGACCTGCCCAGGAAATTCGAATTAAGTCCAGGAAATGAGAACCAATCAGAACCTGTGGCCAGCCCGCAAAATGAAAACCAATCAGAGCCCAACATCTAACCCTTCCGCAGAAGGTAACACTTTTCATGCAAGAATACCCTATATAAGTAATGAAACCCAGAGTTCGAGGCTCCTCTCCTTAGCTGCTGCATCGGTAATGGTGGGAGCCCCAGCTTGAGCTTGGTAATAAAAACTCTCCTGCTTTTGCATCAGATGCTGGCTCCCTGGGAGGTTTCCTGACTTGGGCATAACAGGGCAGCACCTGGCAGAGTCTGGGAGGCACTGGCTGTCGTGGCTCAAGGCAGGGACACCCCTGAACCTCCACTGTGCAGCCCCCATGGGGCAGAGACGTCTGGCAGCCCAGGATCGAAGTTTACAGGGCAAGTTTGCAGCAGGTTGAATGAACCCCTGTACCCACTGTGGGTTCATTTTAAGGGCCTGGAGTGAGGTTGGTCAGGCCCTTGCTGAACTCGAGTGAGGGAGTCCGACAGGGAGAACTGAGCTCAGGGTGAGAGTGAAGGGCAGCAAGCAAGTCCTTCTCAGCCGGGTGGGTTCTGGGGACGCCCTTGAGTTCAGGGATGCCCTTCAATAACCTCACTGGAGGCTTGTTTGGGGTTAGAGGGGGCAGAAGCCCACTTAGAAGATGTGTTCATTCCCAGGGGTGGTGGTTTCTGAAGCAGTTTATACTGGTCGGTCCAACTGTGACCCAATACCTTGCAGGGTCATGTTTTACAGGGGGCCTGAGCCGTGGGCACGGCCTTCCTCCTCCCGCACCCCACACTCCTCTGTCGTGTGTACTGACCTGTTTCCCACCAGTTTGCTACACATATTTTTTTCTGCCCTCTCCTCTCTTATATCGAAGGACTTTAATTATACAGATGTAAAACATTTAGTATTTTCCCACATCTCAGTGAACAACCACTTAAAAATTTTTTTGTTTTTCAGAATGGTTATATTTTATTGTTTCTAGTTCACTTTTTTCTCTGTCATCTTCATTTGGATATTACATTTGTCTTGTGTTTTCCAATTTTAGACTTTGTGTTTTATTCCTTTTTATTATTTATATTTCTCTGCTAAAATTTATTTTTCCTATCACTGTTGTGTTTATTTTTTTTATTTCAGTGACAATAGTTATATAGCCATTTAAAAGTCATGTCTTCTTAATTTCATA
>SJYC01083890.1:0-29597 GCA_006408675.1 Madoqua kirkii | reverse complement strand
AGAAATAGTAAACATTTTAATAGTAATATGATATTGTACTGATAAGGTAATATAATTGATATATAAGAATACACAGACTAAAAGAGAATAGAGAGAGAATTTCAGGACAGATTACTTTAAGCGGTTTTGGGGAAACTGCTTTGCTCCACATGGAGAAAAATAATGTTTAACACTTAGCTAAAACTACATACAAATGTGAACTCCTCATGGATTCACACTCAAATTTTAGAAAGAAAAACAAGAAATATTAGGAAAATATTTTTGAACTTAGGAGCAAGGATGGGCTCCTCAAATGACCTCAGAAGAAGAGCCACATAACAAAACTGATGAATTATATATCAAATTAAATATTTCTTTCAATAAAGAACAATAGAATCACAAATTGGAAAAATACACTTTTACCATTTGGTACCAGTAATAAATATATCTAGAATGTACAAAGAACTTCTGAATAGTTATGTTTTAAAATAAATATTTAAATAAATTTTGCGTTATTTGAAACTCTGTCATGTGAAGGGATTGTTGTTTTTAAATTTCCTTTTTGAATTGACATATATTTGATATACAATATTATATTAGTTTTAGGTGTACAACATAGTGATTCAGTATTTTTGTAGGTTATATTTCATTAAAAGTTGTTACAAAATAGCCACTATGGAAAGCAGTATGGAGGTTCCCCAGAAAGCTAAAAAACAGTACTCCTGGGCATATACCTGGACAAAAGTGTAATTCAAAATGATACATGAATCCCTATATTCAAAGCAGCAGTGTTCACAATAGCCAAAATATGGAAACAACCAAAATGCTCATCAACAGATGAAGGTATATACAAGATATCATACATGTATACAGTAGAATAGTACAAAGCCATAAATAATGCCATTTGGAGCACCACAGATGCAACTAGAGATTATACTAAGTGAAGTAAGTCAGAAAGAAGAAGATAAATACCATATATCACTTCTGTGTGGAATATAAAATATGGCACAAATGAATCTATTTACAAAACAGAAACAGATTCACAAACATAGAAACCAGATTTGTGGTTGCCAAGGGGGTGGAGGAGAGGGAGAGTGATGGACTGGGAATTTGGGGTTATTAGGTGCAAACCAACATTCAGAAAATGAAGATCATGGCATCCAGTCCCATCACTTCATGAGAAACAGACAGGGAAACAGTGTCAGACTTTATTTTTTTGGGCTCCAAAATCACTGCAGATGGTGACTGCAGCCATGAAATTAAAAGATGCTTACTCCTTGGAAGAAAAGTTATGACCAACCTAGATAGCATACTCAAAAGCAGAGACATTACTTTGCCGACTAAGCTCCATCTAGTCAAGGCTATGGTTTTTCCAGTAGTCATGTATGGATGTGAAAGTTGGACTGTGTAGAAAGCTGAGCACCGAAGAAATGATGCTTTTGAACTGTGGTGTTGGAGAAGACTCTTGAGAGTCCCTTGGACTGCAAGGAGATCCAACCAGTCCATTCTGAAGGAGATTAGCCCTGGGATTTTTTGAAAGGAATGATGCTAAAGCTGAAACTCCAGTACTTTGGCCACCTCATGCGAAGGGTTGACTCACTGGAAAAGACTCTGATGCTGGGAGGGATTAGGGGCAGGAGGAGAAGGGGATGATCGAGGATGAGATGGCTGGATGGCATCAATGACTCAGTGGGTGTAAGTCTGAGTGAACTCTGGGAGTTGGTGATGGACAGGGAGGCCTGGCGTGCTGCCATTCACAGGGTTGCAAAGAGTCAGACACGACTGAGCGACTGAACTGAATTGAACTGAACTGAGGTGCAAATTATTACATTAAGAAAGGGTAAACAGTAAGGTCCAACTGTATAGCACCAGGAAAGAAAAAAGTGAAGTCACTGTGGTGTCCGACTCTTTGCGATCCCATGGACTGGTGGCTTCCAGGCTCCTCCGTCCATGGGATTTTCCAGGTGTAGTTGCCATTTCCTTTTCCAGGGGATCTTCCTGACCCAGGGATTGAATCTGGGTCTCCTGCACTGCAGGCAGACTCTTTACTGTTGGAGCTACCAGGGGAATTCATAGCTCAAGGAACTATATCCAATTTCCTGGGATAAGTCATAATGGAAAATAATATTTAAAAAGGAATGTATATATATGTGAAATATGTTGAGTTCACTTTGCTATACACCAGAAATTAGCACAACATTATAAATCAAATACACCTCAATTAAGAAAAAGATATAAAAATGATGGCTATAAAAAAGTTGATGGCTATTAATTCCTTATGTTGTACAATTAATATATCCTTGTTTCTTATATGTTTTGTACATTGTAGCTTGTATCTCTTAATCCCATATCCTAATTTCCTCTCCTCTTTGGTAACTAACTACTAGTTTTCTTGTCTATATCAGTTGGTCTTTTTATTTTGTCATGTATGTAAATTTTTTTTTAGATTCTACACATAAGTGATATCACAAAGTATTTGTCTTTTTCTGCCTGATATTTCACTAAAAAAGCATAATATTTTTTAGGTTTATTCACATTCCAGCAAATGGCAGAATTTCGTTCTTTTTTATGACTGACTAATATTTCATTATATATCTTTTTATATTATCCTATTATATACATATATGGGCTTCCCTAGAAGCTCAACTGGTAAAGAATCCACCTGAAATGCAGGAGAACCCAGTTCAATATCTGGGTCAGGAAGATCCCCTGGAGAAGGGATAGGCTACCCACTCCAACATTCTTGGGCTTTCCTGATGGCTCAGATGGTAAAGAATCCATCTGTATTGTTAGAGACCTGAGTTTGATCCGTGGGCTGGGAAGATCTCTTGGAGGAGGGCATGGCAACCCAATCCAGTATTCTCCCCTGGAGAATCCCCAAGGATAGAGGAACCTGGCAAACTACAGTCTATAGGGTCACAGAGTCGGACACAACTGAGCGGCTAGCACTGCACAGCTTATATGTATATATTGTATCTGAATCTTTGTGACCGCATGGACTGTAGCCCACTAGGATCCTCTGTCTATGGAATTCTTCAGGCAAGAAGACTGGAGTGGGCATCCATTTCCTTCTCCAGGGGATCTTCCTGACCCAAGGATCGAACCTAGATCTCCTGTACTGCACATGGATTCTTTACCACCTGAACCACCAGGGAAGCTGTATCACATATCCTTATTTATTTGTCTTCTGATGAACACTTGGATTGCTTCCATATCTTGGCTATTGTAAATATTGCTGCTACGGACATTGGGTGCATGTATTTTTTCTAGTCAGAGTTTTCATTTTCTTTGAGATGTATATTGAGGAGTGGAACTACTGGATCATACAGTAGTTCTAATTGTAGTTTTTTAAGTATCCATACTGTTTTCTATTCCCACCCACAGTGTACAGAGATTCTCTTTTCTCCATATTCTGGTCAACATTAGTTATTTGTTTGATGACAGCCATTCTGATATAAATGAAGTGTTATCTCATCTGATTTACATTTTTCTAATAATTAGTGATACTGAGCACCTTTCCATGTGTCTGATGGCCATCCATATGTCTTCTTTGGAAAAAATGTGTATTCAGGTCTTCTGTCCATTTTTTGATTGGGTTGTTAGTTTTTTGGTATTGAGTTGTATAAGCTGCTTGTGTAGTTTGGATATTAACCCCTTGCCTGCCGTACCATTTGCAAATATTTTTTCTTATTCCATAGGAGAAATAGAATTTTGTTGATGTTTGCTGTGCAACAGCCTTTAAGCTTAATGCTTAATTTTTACTTTTGTCTTAGGAGACAGATAGAAAAGACTTTGCTACAATTTCCATCAAGAATGTCTTGCCTATGTTCTCTTCTAAGAGTTCCACAGTATCAAGTTTTAGATTTAGTCCTTAATCTTTTTCAAGTTTATTTTAGTACATGGCATTACGAGGGAATGTTCTAATCTCATTGTTTTACATGTAGCTGCCCATTTTTTTTTTCCAGTGTAACTTATTGAAAAGACTGTTTTTTCTTCATTGTATATTCTTACCTATATAAACTGACTATAGGTCTGTGGATTTGTTTCTGGGATCTCTACTCTGTTCCACTGGCCTATGTATCTGTTTTTGTGCTGCATTATTCTGTTTTGATTACTGTATATTTGCAGTGTAGTCTGAAGCCAGGGAATATGACAGCTTCAGCTTTGTTCTTGTTTATCAAGCTTGCTTTGGCAATTTGGAGTCTTCTGGTTCCATATAAATTTTAGGATTGTTTGCTCTAGTTCTGTGAAAAATGTCATGGATATTTTGAAAGAGATTGTATCACATCTGTAGATTGCTTTCAGTATGGCCATCTTAGCAATATTAACTCCCTAATTCAGCAGCATGGGCCATCTTTACCTTTCTTTGAGTCATCTTTAATTTCCTTCATCAATGTTCTTTAGTTTTTTTTTAATATAGAAACTCTTTTTTATGAAGGAATTGCTGTTTTTAGGCTTCAAGAGATTCTTTTGTGGTTATAAAACTGAAATATCAAGCATTGAGGTTTCTCATTCCTTCTTTGATATATTTAGTACCTATCCAAGGAAGGTGCCCCCAAGGAGGGCATGGCAACCCACTCCAGTATTCTTGCCTGGAAAATCCTATGGACAGAGGAGCTTGATAGTTTGCAGTCCATATGATCTCAAAGAGTCAGATATAACTGAAGTGAATTAGCATGAAGCAGTAGCTGTCTTAACATTCTACTCACTTATTTGCCAATCCTTCTTAATCTCTGTATCCTTGTCTTCTTTTCTTTACTCTTCTTTAATTTAAATGTTACCAAACATGCTTCATCCACCCTTCTTCTCATAACATTTTCTCACCAATAGTATGGTATTAAGGAAACCCAAGGGCATACTGCCTGGTGTCACGTAATATAACACTCAAAATCAAGAAGTGAAATAAAACAAAATTCAGATGTCCAATGCAAAAAAAGGGCCATTCTCTGAAACACAGCAATCAATTATGTAAATTGTGAAATATAGGTCACAGTCTTCTTTATTCATCAATAGAAACAAAAGTTTGTGTTCAGATCTAAACAAATACCAAAGATGAACATGACTGTCATTACTTGGAGAGTGTCATTACTTGAAGAGATGCATCCACTACCATATCATTTCTCCTATTCATACTAAATTTGTCTCTCATAACTTCCAGGGAGAGATTTCATATTCCTTCACTTAACACATTAGGTATTTAATGATCTATTTGCCTCTTAGCTTCACCTTGAATAGCATCCTGTATAAGTCTCTATTCTAGCTATAAAAAAGAAAACAAACCAAATGCCATGTAGTCCCCTGAATGTGGCTTCCTATCTTGATGTGTTCATGATCTTACTTGCACTATGTGGAATAGTCCTCATTTATCTCCATCTAGCTAATTCACACAGTTACTTGTAGACTCAGCTTAAATTCTTTCTCAACAGACTACATAAAGATTATTTTTAATGACTGTCTAATATGTTTATCTATTCTCTTACTGGTTATGATGTTTTCAATTTTTGTTGCTAATGTTAAAATGTGCATAGGTTTTTTCCTTCTACTGAATATCTGCTAAATATTAAAAGCTCAAGGACTTTCCTGGTAGCTCAGCTGGTAAAGAATCCACCTGCAATGCGACCCTGGTTCGATTCCTGGGTCAGGAATATCTGCTGGAGAAGGCACTGGCTACCCACTCCAGTATTCTTGGGCTTCCCTGGTAGTTCAGCTGGTATAGAATTTGCCTGCAGTGTGGAAGACCTGGATTTGATTCCTGGGTTGGGAAGATTCCCTGGAGAAGGGAACAGCTACCACTTCAGAATTCTGGCCTGGAGAATTCCACAGCTGTATAGTCCATGGGGTCACAAAGAGTCAGACACGATTGAGCGACTTTCACTTTCACTTTGCATAAAAATCTCAAGTATAGTTGATAAACTCATATTACACATTAAGGGCTTTTCAAGAAAATATGCAATATGGAAATCAATTAAAAATCATCATCATAATTTTTAAAGTTTTAGATAAAATCAATAGAATAATATATAGACATGAATATTCAAACAATACCAACAAATTAAAATATATGTTTTTTGAAAGCAGAACCTAAACCACAACTAAATAAAGATAAGTGTATTGGTATAAGAATTGAAAGAGTTTCCCTGTTGGCTCAGTGATAAAGAATCCACCTGCCAAAGGAGACATGGGTTCGATTCTTGGGTTGGGAAGTTCCTCTGGAGAAGGAAATGGCAACCTACTCCAGTATTCTTGCCTGGAAAATCCCATGGACAGAGGAGCCTTGTGGGCTACTATCCACAGGGTCACAAAAGATTCTGACATGAATTAGTGATTAAATAACAACAAAGCATAATATATATATATTATATATTCTCTCTCTATATATATACGTTAGTTTACCAAATGTATAAGATTTAGTAGTTTTTACATAATATACCTTTAATTTAAAATTACAAGTTAAGAATAAAGTGATTTATTTCATATATCTATATAAATACATATATGTATATGTACACTCATACACATACACACACATATACACAATATAAATAACATATATATTATGCAAATGTAATAAAAATTAAGTATGCATATGCATAAGGATCTGCTCACCAGGACCTCCTCCATCATGATGACCTGGATTCCTGGGTCCTACAGAGGGTTGATTAGGAAAAAGTAAGGTTGTTTTCCAGCCCACCTCATCTGGCCATATGATAGTCCTCTGTATAGCAGCAAAACGCAGACGATATTTTACCTAGAAGTAGCAGCAGAAAACAAACTATGTTTAAAACCAAATTAAACTGAAAAGCAAATATTAGAAAATAAAGCAAAGTTAAATCCACATAGGAAACCATGTGATTTGAAATTGAGACTCTTCTGATATGAAAGTGATTCTGAATGCCTGTAAGTGACAATGACTCCAAGCACAACAAATATAATCTAATCATATTTATATTTTAAGTCCTCTCCCAACGCAGACAGTTCACAAAAAGAAGATATACACATGGCCCACAAATATATAAAAACCTTCTCAATGTAATAGAATGGAATAAATACAAATTAAAACTACATTGATATCTTTCTTACCTGTCACACTGGAAAAGTCAAACCATACTGTGTTAACACCCTGTGTTGGCAAGGCAGTCAACAGGCACTTTAATACATTGTAGTATGCAAAACGGCACGATAATAATGGAGAATCTGACAATGTTCCACAAAACTATATATGCATGCACTGTTTAATTCAGTAATCATACTTTCAGACTTGGAATATAAACCTCAAACAGTATGGGAAAAAAACCACATGCACATGGTTGTTTGTTGTAACATTATTTGTCATAGAAATACAGCATATTGGAATCAACCTAACTGCTCATACATAAAAGACTGCATAAATTACACAATACAGAGTTCTGTATCTGCTCGAGGTATTGTCAGAAAATAGAAACTAGATAACCTAATGAATAGGTTATACTATCCATACTAGATAACCTAATGGATAGGAGAGCTCTAAGGTATCAGATAGAGACAACAGAAGCAGCCATTGGCCCTAGGATTAAGAAAACAAAAATAAGGGTTTGCAATTATTAAAATTTGTAAACATAAATGAGAGGTCATGTGGAGATGAAACATCAAGCCTCTGAACAGGGGCATAAATCAGCTAGTACTAGGTTACAGAGCTTGAAAGAGGGAACTTTGGACGAGGACCTTGACTTCTGAAAAGGAGCTCCAGTTGCCTAGGGCTGGAAATCTCTGAGAGGGTGTGATAAAGCTGATGTTGAAAAGCGTTGAGCAATCTTCAGACTGCATCTGTCTGCCGCTATGAAATGGTAACCCACTCTAGTGTTCTTGCCTGGAGAATCCCAGGGAGGGCAGAGCCTGGTGGGCTGCCATCTCTGGGGTCGCAGAGTTGGACTCGACGGAAGTGACTTAGCAGCAGCAGCAGCATGAGAAAGAAAATGCTACCGAGAAAAAAAAGAGATATTGCTAGGGTGTCATTCACAGCAACTACAAGCAGCCACAAAGCCAACAGAAAAGTTACTTCTTTTTCTCCAAGTCTTGCTTCTAGTCTGCCCCTAATGCCTTTCATTAGCTGAGTCCAAGAGCTGGCTGAAAAAGTGGAAATGTAGCTGTAGCATCAAAAAGCAAAGTAGAAGAATGGATTTACGGTTCAAAAAGAAAAAAAATTATTGACAAGTATGCTACCGTTTTCATAAACAAGGCAAAATTAAGTGTGCATATATAATTTATATTATATATCATGTAAGCTTAAATATATATATCTATATAAACTTGTATATATGTAATATCTATATACATTATCTATCAATATACTTAAGTTTTGGATGTACTGCAGAGAAAGTTAGACTTCAAAACACTTTCACCAAAAGTTCACCATTGACTAGATTTTAATATTTGCCTATAGTTTTTATTTGAGGTAAAATTTACACACAATAATATGTACAAATCTTAACTGTACATTTCCTTTACTATGTAAGTTTTAAAAAAGCATAGCTATTCTAGCTCGACTACTATCAAGATAAACATTACCCTCATTCCAGAAAGTTTTCATAATGCCCTTTTCCCATTGATCCTGACCACAGTCAGAGATATAATTTTTTAAATTTCACCACAGATTAATTCTGGCCATTATAAAATTTCATATAAGTGGAATTAAATACAGTATTGTACTCTTTAATAGAAGGCTTCCTTTACTCCATATGTTTTGAAATTCATTAATGTAATTGCTATTTTCAGTAAATTCCTTTTTATCATTGAGCAGTATTCCATAGGGGGCTTCCCTGATGCTCAGTGGTAAAGAATACACCTGCCAATTCAGGACCTGCAGGAGTTCTGGGTTCGATCCCAGGGTTGTATTCACTCCAGTATTCTGCCTGGAGAATCCCATGAGTAGAGGAGCCTGGCAGGCTACAGTACATTACCCTCATTCCAGAAAGTTTTCATAATGCCCTTTTCCCATTGATCCTGACCACAGTCAGAGATATAATTTTTTAAATTTCACCACAGATTAATTCTGGCCATTATAAAATTTCATATAAGTGGAATTAAATACAGTATTGTACTCTTTAATAGAAGGCTTCCTTTACTCCATATGTTTTGAAATTCATTAATGTAATTGCTATTTTCAGTAAATTCCTTTTTATCATTGAGCAGTATTCCATAGGGGGCTTCCCTGATGCTCAGTGGTAAAGAATACACCTGCCAATTCAGGACCTGCAGGAGTTCTGGGTTCGATCCCAGGGTTGTATTCACTCCAGTATTCTGCCTGGAGAATCCCATGAGTAGAGGAGCCTGGCAGGCTACAGTCCACTGGGTCACAAGGAATCAGACATGACTGAGCATGCAGGAATATTCCATTGTATGACTGTAACAGAGCTCATTAATTTTATTACAAATGGGTGCTGAATTTTCTCAAAACTTTTTCTGCATTCAGTTCAGTTCAGTTCAGTCACTCAGTCGTGTCTGACTCTTTGTGACCCCATGAATCGCAGCATGCCAGGCCTCCCTGTCCATCACCAACTCCTGGAGTTTACTCAAATTCATGTCCATTGAGTCGGTGATGCCATCCAGCCATCTCATCCTCTGTCGTTCCCTTTTCCTCCTGCGCCCAATGCCTCCCAGTATCAGAGTCTTTTCCAATGAGTCAACTCTTTGCATGAGGTGGCCAAAGTACTGGAGTTTCAGCTTTAGCATCATTCCTTCCAAAGAACACCCAGGGCTGATCTCCTTCAGAATGGACTGGTTGGATCTCTTGCAGTCCAAGGAACTCTCAAGAGTCTTCTCCAACACCATAGTTCAAAAGCATCAATTCTTTGGCACTCAGCTTTCTTCACAGTCCAACTCTCACATCCACACATGACCACAGGAAAAACCATAGCCTTGACTAGACGGACCTTTGTCGTCAAAGTAATGTCTCTGCTTTTGAATATGCTATCTAGGTTGGTCATAACTTTTCTTCCAAGGAGTAAGCGCCTTTTAATTTCATGGCTGCAGTCATCATCTGCAGTGATTTTGGAGGCCCCCCCCCGACAAAAGTCTGACACTGTTTCCACTGTTTATGATCTCCTTCAGAATGGACTGGTTGGATCTCTTGCAGTCCAAGGAACTCTCAAGAGTCTTCTCCAACACCATAGTTCAAAAGCATCAATTCTTTGGCACTCAGCTTTCTTCACAGTCCAACTCTCACATCCACACATGACCACAGGAAAAACCATAGCCTTGACTAGACGGACCTTTGTCGTCAAAGTAATGTCTCTGCTTTTGAATATGCTATCTAGGTTGGTCATAACTTTTCTTCCAAGGAGTAAGCGCCTTTTAATTTCATGGCTGCAGTCATCATCTGCAGTGATTTTGGAGGCCCCCCCCCCGACAAAAGTCTGACACTGTTTCCACTGTTTCCCCATCTATTTCCCATGAAGTGATGGGACCAGATGCCATAATCTTCATTTTCTGAATGTTGGGCTTGAAGCCAACTTTTTCACTCTCCTCTTTCACTTTCATCAAGAGGCCTTTGAGTTCCTCTTCACTTTCTGCCATAAAGGTGGTGACATCTGCATATCTGAGGTTATTGATATTTCTCCTGGCAATCTCGATTCCACCTTGTGCTCCAGCCCAGCATTTCTTATGATGTACTCTGCATATAATAAGCAGGGTGACAATATACAGCCTTGATGTACTCCTTTTCCTATTTGGAACCAGTCTGTTGTTCCATGTCCAGTTTTAACTGTTGCTTCCTGACTTGCATATAGGTTTCTCAAGAGGCAGGTCATAATTTTCTGCATTAGTTGAGGCTGAAAAGCTGAAAAATTGGCTTAAAACTCAACATTCAAAAAACTAAGATCATGGCCTCTGGTCCCATCATTCATGACAAATAGGGAACAAAAAAATGGAAGTGGTGACAGACTTTATTTTCTTGGGCTCCAAAATCACTGCAGATGATAACTGCAGCCACCAAATTAAAAGACACTTGCTCCTTGGATATAAAGCTGTGACAAACCTATACTCCATATTAAAAAGCAGAGACATCACTTTGCCAACAAAGTTCTGCAGAGTCAAAGCTATGGTATTTCCTGTAGTCATGTATGGATGTGAGAGCTGGAACATAAAGAAAGCTGAGTGCCGAAGAATTGATGCTTTTGAACTGTGGTGTTGGAGAAGACTCTCAAAGTCTGTCGGACAGCAAGGAGATCAAACCAGCCAATTCTAAAGGAAATCAACCCTGAATATTCACTGGAAGGACTGATGCTGAAGCTGAATCTCCAATACTTTGGTCATGTGATGTGAAGAGCTGACTCACTGGAAAAGATCCTGTTCCTGGGAAAGACTGAGGGCAGGAGGAGAAGGAGGTGACAGGGAATGAGATGTTTGGATGGCATCATTGACTCAGTGGACATGAGTTAGAACAAACTCTGGGAGATAGTGAAGGACAGGGAAGTCTGGCATGCTGCAGTCTATGGAGCTGCAAAGAGCTGAACAGGACTGAATGACTGAACACCAGCAACACCATTGTGGAAAACAGCATGGAAGTTCTTTAAAAAATTAAAATAGGGCTACCATATGATCCAGCACTTCTATTCCTAAGTATTTTTCAAAGAGTAAACTACTCATTTAAAAAATATATATGTGCCCCAGTGTTCAAAGCTGTATTATTTACAATAGCCAACGTGGAAGCAACATTAATGTCTATCCACAGTTAGATAAAGAAGATATCATACACAGGAATATTACTAAGCCACAAAATAATGAAAATTTGCCATTTGCAACATCATAGATGGACATGTTGCTTAGAGAAAAGACAGAGAAAGACAAATACTGCTTGCTATCACTTAACTGTGGGATCTAAAAACAAAACAAATGACTATAACAAAGCAGACACAGACTCACAGATACAGAGAACAAACTAGTAGTTATCAGTGGGAGAGAGGGAAAGAGAGAGGGGCATATGGGGTAAGGATTGAGGAATACAAACTATTAGTTTTCAAATAATGAGCAACAAGGACATATTTTACAGCACAGGGAATATAAACAAATTTTATAACTTTAACTGGTGTATAATCTATTAAAATTTTGAAACTCAATGTTGTATATCTAAAACTACTATTGTAAATAAAGATACCTCAATAAAAAAGGGCACTGGAATTTTGATAAGGATTGTGATGAATCTAGTTAGCTATTGGTAGTATGATTTAACAAATTAGGTCTTCCTACCTACAAACTTAGGGCTTCCCAGATGTTGCTAGTGATAAAGAATCTGCCGGACAATGCAGGAAACATAAGAGATGCAGGTTTCATCCCTGGGTTGGGAAGATCCCCTGGAGGAGGGCACAGCAACCCACTCCAGTATTCTTGCCTGGAGAACTCCATGGACAGAGGAGCCTAGTGGGCTACGGTGCATAGCGTCGCAAAGAATTGGACATGACTGAAGCAATTTAGCACGCATGTGCACACCCATGAACTAGGGCTGTCTTTCCATTCATTTTGGTCTTAATTTCTTTTAGCAATGTTTTGTAGTTTTCAGTGCACATTCTTTGCACTTCCTTGGATAAATTTATTTCTCAGTGTTATATCCTCTCCTCTGTCTACTCTATTATTAAGCCCATTCCAGTTCAGTTCAGTTCATTTCAATCTCTCAGTCGTGTCCGACTCTTAGCGACCCCATGGACTGCAGCACGCTGGGCTTCCCTGTCCATCATCAACTCCTGAAGTTTACTCAAACTCGTGTCCAGTGAGTTGGTGATGCCATCCAACCATCTCATCCTCTGTTATCCCCTTCTCCTACTGCCTTCTCATCTTTCCCAGTATCAGGGTCTTTTCCAGTGAGTCAACTCTTCGCATCAGGTGGCCAAAGTACTGGAGTTTCAACTTCAACATCAGTCCTTCCAATGAATATTCAGGACTGATTTCCTTTAGGATGGACTGGTTGGATCTCCTTGCAGTCCAAGGGACTCTCAAGAGTCTTCTCCAACACCACAGATCAAAAGCATCAATTCTTCAGCACTCAGCTTTCTTTATAGTCCAACTTTCACATTCATACATGACTACTGGAAAAACAATAGCCTTGACTAGATGGACCTTTGTTGGCAAAGTAATGTCTCTGCTTTTTAATATGCTGTCTAAGTTGGTCATAACTTCTCTTCCAAGAAGTAAGCATCTTTTAATTTCATGGCTGCAATCACCCTCTGCAGTGATTTTGGAGCAACCTGAAATAAAGTCTGCCACTGTTTCCCCACCTCTTTGCCATGAAGTGATGGCACTAAATGCCATGATCTTAGTTTTGTGAATGTTGACATTTAAGCCAACTTTTTCCTACTAGGCTGTTATTTGTTACTGAATTTAATGTTTATAACTTTTATTTCTCTGCTTATATTTCCTATATTTTCATTTGTTTCAAAACAGTTTTTAATTATTGTTGAAACATGTTTTATGATGTTTGCTTTAAAATATTTCTCAGATAATTCTAACCTCTAATTCATCTCAGTTCTCATATCAGTAAATTGCTTCTTGGTTTGACAGATGCTTTTCTATTTTGTTAATTTTGTCTATTATTTTAGGAGACTCTGGATTCTATTTAAATACTTTATTAGGCAGTCAGCTTATTTTATGTAGCAATGGCTTAATTTCAATGACAATTTTATTTGCAGAGCTCTTTAAGCATTAATTTTGGTCTCACAGTTTATGTGGTTCCATTGGGGCTCACACTCGTTCCTGTTATTTCTGCCTAAAGGAACACGAGCTTTCCTTCTAGGGGCAGAGGAGGCAAAAGGCATAAAGACCTTCCCAGGCTAGACCTCTTCTGTGGTTGAGTTCCTCATGCCAGTTCTGCCTGTTTTGCTCTGGGGGCTCCCTATATGAGACAGGATATTCAGCCCACAAGAAGGAAGAGGCTTTCCTGGTTGGGCACCTGTGGCAGGGACCTGCCTGTATGGGGCAGACAATTCTTTCTGAATGTGGGACTTCTTGTAGTGAAGTTTCCCTACCACTGTTCCTTGACTGCCCTCATGGATCTGAACAGGAAAAGAGAGTCTCTGGCCCATAGACATTGCCACTTTTTTGTAGCTGGGGCCCTCTTGATAGTTCCACTGGCCCACCCACTCCAGAGTCTTGCATTGAAGGATGTCTTGGGCTGGAGGTGATGAAGAGGCTTCTAGACTGGGATACTTAGGCTGAGTACCTCTTGCTAATGTGTTTCAGTATATATTAGCAGGGGAAGGGCTTGGTAAGGAAGGAGAGTGTTTTTCCTGGCCACTAATTGTTATCTGGGATCCCTATCCATTCCTCATGCTAGATGTGTCAGAACTGTCTAATGTTAGAAATGCTTCCTAGGTTGGAGGTCAGATAATGCTGGGTCTTGGCTGTCATCTGTTGGATGTGATACATTAAGATGTGTGCCCTTGTGCTGCTCCTCTAGGCATGAGGTCTTAAAACAACCTGCAGTGTTCTTATCACTTTTCAGAGTTTTGCTTTGCCTTTGCATTACACCCAGCTGTGCTTAGTGAGGAATGACAGAGAGAAATGAGTCCCCACCATCTTGTCCAGACCAGAAGTCAACAATGTCTTTTCACGATAAGAAGTTTCTAAAAGTTTGATAAAAGTTAACCTATTAATTTTTTCTTTAATGGTTATCGCTTTCTGTGATCTGAAAAATGTTTGCTACTCCCAAGTAAAGATATTAATTGTCTGTGCTTTACTCTAAAAGCATTGGGTTTAGCTTTTGACATTTAAATCTAAAATTCATGAGGTATTTTTTTGTGTGTAGTATGAGGTCAGTTCAAGGTTCATTTTTTCCATATATACATCCAATCATTATAGCACTATTTACTGAAAACATCTTTCTTTCCCCATACGATTTCTTTGGTGCCTTTGTATTTCTATTTTAAAAAATTAATTATTATGGAAGCAACCTAGATGTCCATCACTAGACAAATGGATAAGAAAGCTGTGGTACATATACGCTATGGAGTATTACTCAGTCACTAAAAAGAATACATTTGAATCCATTCTAAAGAGGTGGATGAACCTGGAGCCTATTATACAGAGTGAAGTAAGCCAGAAAGAAAAACACCAATACAGTATACTAACACATATATATGGAATTTAGAAAGATGGTAATGATAACCCTGTATGCGAGACAGGAAAAGAGACACAGATGTATAGAACAGACTTTTGGACTCTATAGGAGAGGGAGAGGGTGGGATGATTTGGGAGAATGACATTGAAACATGTATACTATCATATAAGAAACGAATCACCAGTTTAGGTTCGATACAGGATACAGGATGCTTGGGGCTGGTGCACTGGGATGACCCAGAGAGATGATATGGGGAGGGAGGTGGGAGGGGGGGTTCAGGACTGGGAACTCATGTACACCCGTGGTGGATTCATGTCAATGTGTGGCAAAACCAATACAGTATTGTTAAGTAAAATAAAAAATAATAATAAAATAAAAAATAATAATAATTAATTCACCTGTACCAGGTCTAGTTGTGGCACGTGGTATCTTTGATCTTTGTTATAGTATGTGTTATCCTTCAGCTGTGGCATGCAGGGTCTTTTAGTGAAATGAGGAATCTTTAGCTGTGGCATGCGAAATCTTTAGCTGCTGCATGCAGGATCTTCAGTTGTAGCATGCAATCTTAGTTGTGGCATGTGAGACCCAGTTCCATGACCAAGGATTGAACTCAGGCCCTTGCACTGGGATCACAGAGTCCTAGCCACTAAACCACAATGAAGTCCCAAATGATTATATTAAAGAAAGCTTACCTCTGGGCTTTCTGTTCTGTGTCATAGATACCTTTGTTGATCATATGCCAGTATTACACTTCAATGATTACTGTAGTTTTATATGTTTTATATATGTCTTCCGCTTTATTATTTTACAAAATGATTCTATATATTTTAAGTCCTATGAATTTGCATTTACATTTAGACCTGATAAACAGGAAGTGACAAGCATTTTAAATGCTCGAGTAAGACATTTGCTTACCACGGGTTGAGAGAGAGAGCCTATATAAAGATTTAGGACCTTGCTAACTGGTGAGCTTTTTATGGGTCCAATGGTCTCTGAGGTATGCCAGGATATATCCTCAAAGAGTAGTTGTGCTGTACACTGTACTCCTAACCACTCAAAAGAAACACTTCAAAAAGAGGTGGGCCTTTTTTTTTTTGATGAGCCTGTTTTTCAAAATTTTGGTGATGGCATATACCATATTTGAGAGAACTGGTCAGATCTATTTATGATGTAAAAATTTTCAGTGGAGTCCAGAAAAAGAAATGGGTCAAAGGCACACAGTATGCCTCCAGCAGGGGACCTATTTTATAGTTAAGGAGATATAATAACGGGTACCTAAACCACTCATCTATAGTTCTTACTATATGCTATTATGACTCAGAAGCAGCAGACCTGAGAGAAGAAACTGAAAACGCCTGTTGAATTCAGATAAGGATAACACTCTGTTAATCTGGGACACTGTTCTATAGGATGTGGCCTGTGTAACAATAATTGGTACATGGCTCTATGTTCTCGGTAAAACATAAGGGTAGGGGAACAAAGGCTTGGAAGTAGAACTGGTCCTCCTAATCACTCCCAGAGACCTACTTGTGGAATTTATACATCCAGTCCTTACAAGCTCAAGTTCTGCTGCATTAAAGGCCTTGTTTCCTGGGGTAGCAGACTTTTAAGAGGAGATATAGTAAAGCTTCCACCAAATAGCTGAATGATTATCACCTAGTGTTACTGAGCTACTCACACTGGTACACTGGCAAATAAATTATGATATGAGGGGAAGCAATTAATCATGATTAAGGTTACTGTTACATAATGAAAACAGTGAGGTACATGGGGGCACCTCTTGGTGCTTACTTTTCCACAGAAAACAGTTAAGGCCTTTGTAGCAATTATGACCTGATAACTAAACGCTCAAGAAGGGTATGGTTCATCTAAACAGGTAAGCTAGATCCTCTGAAGTGTTTGTCAAGAGTGACTAAAATCTAGAGTGTGAATGTGTAAATATTTCCTTATATAAAAACCCTTTTGTTGAAATGCATTCAGTAGTGTCTACTCCCATATGGATTCTAATAGAAATATGCACAGGTTGTGATAAAGACAGAAAAGAAAGGGATAGGTGTGGAAGCTAAATGGAAGTTTGAATGGGAATTCACAGTAGCATTTGTACAGCACAGAAAATGTGACCAAAAATCCAGAAACAAAAAGCAATACAGTGTTTCCAGGTAATTTCTGAAAGTTAAGTACTGCTGGAACATAAAAAGTTTGGTAAGGTGTATCAGAGATAGCCAAGTATGAGGATATTGATAGCCATATATTTGTGCAAAGGACTCTGGACATTGGAAGTCACCAAAGTCTTTTCATCGGGACAGTGACATGATTATATCTGAGATTTAGTTTGATCCTTGTGGATCTCTGTAAATGAACAAACGCTCTGTCAAGAAAGTCACATAAGGGACTTCCCTGTGGTCCAGTGGTAAAGAATCCACTTTCCAATGCAGGGGATGTGAGTTTGATTCCTGGTCAGGGAACTAAGATACTATATGCTGCAGGGCAACTAAGCCCATAGGCTACTTACCACAACTAGAGAAGCCTTCGCAATGCAAGGAAGAGCCCGTATGCCATAATGAAGACTCAGCATAGTCACAATAGTAATAATAAATAAAATTTAAAAAGAGAAAGTCACCTAAGATGTGGGAAAGCCGACAGATATTAGATGGTCTATACTATACATAAATATATGCAATACACACATCGCATATCCTAAATTTAACAGTGTTATATCTGAAAAGAAAGTGAAAGTGAAGTTGCTCAATTGCAGCCGACTCTTTGCAACTCCATGGACTTGTAGCCTACCAGGCTCCTCCGTCCATGGGATTTTCCAGGCAAGAGTACTGGAGTGGGGTGCCATTTCCTTCTCCAAGGGATCTTCCCAACCAAGGGATGGAACCCAGGTCTCCTGCACTGCAGGCAGACACTTTACTGTCTGAGCCACCAGGGAGGCCTTATTATTCAGCAATAAGACTGAAACTTGAAATAGAACTGAAGACACTTTGAGCCAATGTACATTGCTGAGCCTAACCCTATCAGTACATGGATAATTTTAACTTAGTAAATAGAAGTTGGCACAAAGGAAAAGTCATGGAAGGATGGGACACACAGAAAGAATATATATTGTCCTACTAGTGGTTCCATTTGGAGAAGGCAATGGCACCCCACTCCAGTGTTCTTGCCTGGAAAATTCCATGGCTGGAGAAGCCTGGTAGGATGTAGTCCCTGGGATCGCTAAGAGTCGGACATGACTGAGTGACTTCACTTTCACTTTTCACTTTCATGCATTGGAGAAGGAAATGGCAACCTACTCCAGTATTCTTGCCTGGAGAATCCCAGGGACGGCGGAGCCTGATGGGCTGCCGTCTATGGGGTAGACATTTGGAGAAGGCAATGGCACCCCACTCCAGTGTTCTTGCCTGGAAAATTCCATGGCTGGAGAAGCCTGGTAGGATGTAGTCCCTGGGATCGCTAAGAGTCGGACATGACTGAGTGACTTCACTTTCACTTTTCACTTTCATGCATTGGAGAAGGAAATGGCAACCTACTCCAGTATTCTTGCCTGGAGAATCCCAGGGACGGCGGAGCCTGATGGGCTGCCGTCTATGGGGTAGCATAGAGTCGGACATGACTGAAGCGACTTAGCAGCAGCAGCAGCAGTGGTTTTATTAATCTTGGCTTCTGCTGACAAGCATCTGTTTTCTAAATATAGAATTTGGCTCCATGTGGAATTGTTATAGATTGCCCTTTATTTTCATCACCATCAGGAGACAATGTTTGTAAGATCTGCCAAGGAGGCACCGAATTCAAAGCACTATCTTTTTCTTTCCTTCTCTTGGGTTATGCTTCATCTAATCTGGATCAATGTGGGTAAGCCATAGAGTTTTCTCTAGAGATTTATGAAAGGGCTTAAATTCTATGTCTCATTCAAAGAAAAGGCTCTATCCATGCTTGTGTTTCACTGCCTTTTGCAATACTAGAAGCACTGTATGAGTAGCCCAAGTGTCCCATGAATCAGAAGTCCTGTGCATGAAAGATACAATTATTCCCTTATTAGCATACTTCAAAAGCTACAGACACAGACATCCTTAAAGCTACTCAAATCTGGATTCATATTCTTGCTTTATTTTATACAAGTAGTTTGATCTTGGGAAAATTAGTTTCTTCACTGATAAAATAGTGTAGATAATATAAAATTCATTAAAATCATAGAAACTAAAAATCCAATTACAAGAAAACCATTTATTTAGAAAACTCTAAATACAACTTTCTCACCTGAAGTGGCAATGGATCATGCCTATTTTTGAAGTCACAGTCAAAAACAATGGCAGCCAGCACTTTATGAGCTCGATAGTCATACTTAACGTACTTCTCAAACTCAATTTCTGAAGAAAAGCCTTGAACTATAGAGAAGTAAAATTGTTCACTTAAATAAAAACACATGATAATCCCTTCTGAGAGAAAATATATTAGTTTATATGGACAAAAACCTTCTATCCAAATATGCAAATTTCAAAACACTGTTTCTTAAATACTGGTATAACAACAACTTAATGGATATTTGGGGTTCAAAATATTTTGATTAAAAATTTTATAAAATTTTATTGCAATTTAAAATAATCATTATAAAGTACATATAAAGATAAGTTATTAGTGGTGAGGGAAATGCAAACTGAACAATGAAATCACTTTACATCCACTGAGATGACTATAATCAAAAAGACAGAAGATAACAAGAACTGGACAGGATGTGGTACCTTCATTCACTGCTAATCAGAATGTAAAATTGTATAACAACTTTAGATAACAGTCTGGCATTCCTTTGAAAAGTTAAAAATAGAGTCAACATATGACACATTTATTCTGCTCTTCGTATATAACCAACAGAAGTGAAAACATATGTCTACATAAAACCTACAGATGAATGTTTGTAGCAGTATTATTTATAGTAGCCAAAAGGTAGAAACAACCCAAATGTCCTTCAACTGATGAAAGATAAATTGTACCACTTAAATGCAGTGTATCCATACAATGGAATATTATCTGACAATGAAAAGGAGTAAAGAACTGATGCATGCAACAATACGGGTAAACCCTGAAAACATTTTAAGTATAAGAAGAGAGTCATGAAAGACCACATACTGCATTTTATAAAGTTGATATAAAAGGTTTATATGTAAATAATTTATATTAAAGGTTCATATGTAAACCATCTATTTCTATTTCATATGTAAACCATTTATTTATATAAAAGATTTATAATAGGAAATTAGTAGAGGTAAAAGGAGATTATGGTTTTTCTTATCTTGATAGGGATGGATAATTGTGGGGCTGTGACTAAAGATATTAGAATTTATTTTTGGTGATAAAAATGCTTTAAAATTAATTGTGGCAGTGGTTGCACACCTCTGTGAATACATTGAAGCCACTGAATTACAAACTTCAAATGGGTGAAAGTATGGAATGTGCATTATATTTCAAAAAAGTTACTTAATTAAAAGAAACAAATCAAGAGGTGAACACTTTGTGCTTTAAAAAACACAGCTCATTTGATGGCTCAATACCTGTACAGTTATAATACAGGAAGGAGTCATTCAAGATAGAAATTTTCTAATTTGTTCTGATCAAGAGAGGAAAAAAAAAAGATTAGACAAAAGTTGAGCAGAGCGTAAACAACCTGTGGGACAATACAAAAAGTATCATCATAGTCTTAGAGGAGGAGAAAGATGGCCATGTTAAAAAACAATCTTAAAAATAATTATTGTAAAGTCCTCCAACTTTGTGCAACTTACAGATTCAAAATGCTCAGTGAACCCCAAAGAAAAACACCAAAAGAAATCCACAGACACGTTATAAGCAAATTTTTGAAAAATAAAGACAGAAAATATCTTGAAAGCAGCCAGAGAGAAATGCTAAAATTGGGCAGTGTGATTTATCCAACTTTATTCTTATTCTTTTCCCTATACTGTTTCAGCTCCATCAAAAATGTTAACGATAAGCTTTACAGAAAACTTTAATTTCTAACCTTTTATACTGATGTTTAGATTCCTCTTCACATTCTCAAAAAAAAAAAAGATTAGACAAAAGTTGAGCAGAGCGTAAACAACCTGTGGGACAATACAAAAAGTATCATCATAGTCTTAGAGGAGGAGAAAGATGGCCATGTTAAAAAACAATCTTAAAAATAATTATTGTAAAGTCCTCCAACTTTGTGCAACTTACAGATTCAAAATGCTCAGTGAACCCCAAAGAAAAACACCAAAAGAAATCCACAGACACGTTATAAGCAAATTTTTGAAAAATAAAGACAGAAAATATCTTGAAAGCAGCCAGAGAGAAATGCTAAAATTGGGCAGTGTGATTTATCCAACTTTATTCTTATTCTTTTCCCTATACTGTTTCAGCTCCATCAAAAATGTTAACGATAAGCTTTACAGAAAACTTTAATTTCTAACCTTTTATACTGATGTTTAGATTCCTCTTCACATTCTCAGTGATCTCTTTTACCACATCAATATTAGAAGGCACATAAATCAATTCCCATGTTTCATCATTTTGGAGGAATGAAGGCAGAGTACTGATGGGTTGGGAAGTAAAACTGTAAGGTCCAGTAACACTTATATGAATACCAGCACGTAAGAGCAAAAGCATCATTGGAAACGCCAATGCAGTTAGGACTTCCAATATTAAATTAAAGAACTGCCTCCTCTAGAAGAGGAACAAAAAGACTGTTAATTAATTTAGATCTCTTTTACCACATCAATATTAGAAGGCACATAAATCAATTCCCATGTTTCATCATTTTGGAGGAATGAAGGCAGAGTACTGATGGGTTGGGAAGTAAAACTGTAAGGTCCAGTAACACTTATATGAATACCAGCACGTAAGAGCAAAAGCATCATTGGAAACGCCAATGCAGTTAGGACTTCCAATATTAAATTAAAGAACTGCCTCCTCTAGAAGAGGAACAAAAAGACTGTTAATTAATTTAAGAGTACACATTCAAAGCAAATAGATAGTTCTATTATATTAAGTTAATGCCAATTTCATCCTGGAACAGCTAAAGTTTCATATCATCCCTCCAACTCCCCTAACCAGTTTTCTTATAGGTCAGACTATACTATATTGATTAATGCAGTTTCATACATTTGGAAGAGCTACTTTCAGCTCTGGAATATATTTTTCAAGTGTGTGCATGTATATAAACCCACCCCACCCCCACCCAAAATCCACACTGTACCACATGGGGATTTATGGACATTTTCCAAGGATACCTTTACATACCTTTAAGGTAAAATTTTTCCAGAGGAGCACTGCAAACTGGTTGAGTGTCAACAAATTCATTCTTCTACAAAAAGTGTATGTTCGATTCCAGCAATGGAGAAAAAGTTTTTTTAATGTTAAGTTACCTAATAATGTGAACATCAAGTAAATAACAGTATTACTTCTTTCTCCTAATTTTCTCCTTAATCATTCTCAAAGTTTGATAGCAAAAATGATTTTGTGTTTGAAATAAAGAAAATTAAATTGCTTTTATTTTTCTGTTCAATAATTTCCTTAATGTCTAATAATGTTCTAATGTGGTCAGAAGACAAAAAATAGCTAAACAAACAGTAGGATGTGGTTCCATTTCTCAAGATGGCATAAGTAAACAGGATCTGATATTCTTATGCTACTTTCCAAGACCATATGGCTTCACAAGTAAATTCTACTAACACCAATCTTTCTCAAACTTTTCAAAAAATAGAAGGGTAGGGGAACATGTCCAAATTCATTTTAGGAGGCCCGAATTATGCTGATATCAAAGCCAAATAAGGATACTACATGCAAATATTCCTGATAAAGATGCAAAACTCCTCAAAATACTTGAGCAAACCAAATCCAATAGCACAATTAAAGCACCACTGATCATGAACAAGGGGATTTATCCTTGGAAGGCAAGGATGGTTCAGTACATGCAAATCAATAAATGTAATATACCAGTTACTAAAATGAAAGATAAAGATCATATAATAATCTCACACAGAAAGAGAAACAAAATTAAACACTCTTCAGTAATAGAAACACTCAACAAATTATGCACACAAAATCAGTTCAGTTCAGTTCAGTCATGTCCGGCTCTTCATGACCCTATGAATCACATACTTTAACATAATAAAGGCATATATGAAATGTCCAAGCTGACATCTTACTTAACACTGAAAAACTGAAAGTGTTTCTCTTAAAATCTAGAGCAAGACAAGGATACCCATTATTGCCACTTCCATTCAACACAGTAATGGATGTTTTAGCCAGGACAATTATGAAACATATCCAGATCATAAGGGAAGAAGTGAAACAGTCTGTATTCATAGACAGCATGATCTTATACAGAGAAAACCTAAAGGATTCCACACAAAACCCCCTTTGGATCAATCATTACTATTAAAAGTAATCATATGAATCCAGGAATGCTGCAGAACACAAAAATAAACATACAAAATCAGATATGTTCCTACAGACTAATAACAAGCCATCCAAAAAGGAAGTTAAGGAAACAAATCTCACTTACACTAGCATCAAAGAATAATATACTTCAGTTCAGTTCAGTTCAGTCGGTTAGTCATGTCCGACTGCGACCCCATGAATCGCAGCATGCCAGGCCTCCCTGTTCATTACCATCTCTCGGAGTTCACTCAGACTCACATCCATCAAGTCTGTGATGCCATCCAGCCATCTCATCTTTCGTCGTCCCCTTCCCCTCCTGCCCCAAGCCCTCCAAGCAACAGAGTCTTTTCCAACGAGTCAACCCTTCACATCAAGTGGCCAAACTACTGGAGTTTCAGCTTTAGCATCATTCCTTCCAAAGAAATCCCAGGGTTGATCTCCTTCAGAATGGACTAGTTGGATCTCCTTGCAGTCCAAGGGACTCTCAAGAGTCTTCTCCAACACCATAGTTTAAAAGCATCAGTTCTTCGGCACTCACCCTTCTTCATAGTCCAACTCTCACATCCATACACGACCACAGGAAAAACCATAGCCTTGACTAGACGGACCTTAGTCGGCAAAGTAATGTCTCTGCTTTTGAATATACTATCTAGGTTGGTCATAACTTTTCTTCCAAGGAGTAAGCGTCTGTTAATTTCATGGCTGCAGTCACCATCTGCAGTGATTTTGGAGCCCTGAAAATAAAGTCTGACATTGTTTCCACTGTTTCCCCATCTATTTCCCATGAAGTGATGGGACTGGATGCCATAATCGTTTCTTGAATGTTGAACTTTAAGCCAACTTTTTCACTCTCTTCTTTCACTTTCATCAAGAGGCTTTTGAGTTCCTCTTCACCCTCTGCCATAAGGGTAGTGTCATCTGCATATCTGAGGTTATTGATATTTCTCCCAGCAATCTTGATTCCAGCTTGTGTTTTCTCCAGTCCAGCGTTTCTCATGATGTACTCTGCATATAAGTTAAATACGCAGGGTGACAATATACAGCCTTGACGTACTCCTTTTCCTATTTGGAACCAGTCTGTTGTTCCATGTCCAGTTCTAACTGTTGCTTCCTGACCTGCATACAGATTTCTCAAGAGGCAGGTCTGGTGGTCTGGTATTCCCATCTCTTAGGAGGCTGGAAACAGGATGCCAGAGTAGAAGGACATGAGTTTGCCTCTTCTCATGAAAACGCCCAAATCATACTTAACTGCTGAATGATCATCAACAAAAATGACTAGAACTTACCAAAAAAGATATTCTACATCCAAAAACAAAGAAGCCACAACAAGACAGTATGAAGCATGCATTCACAATAAAATCCTATACCAGCCAGATGGGCAACCCACAAACTGGAAAATATATTACAGAGACTGTTTACAAAATTGAGACAGAGCCCCATATCAGGCTCCCCAGACAGAGGGTCTGGTTTCAGAAGAAGTCCCCAGAACATCTGACTTTGAAGAACAGTGAGGCATGGTTGGGGGAACTCCATAGGACTGTGAGAAGCAGAAACTCCACTCTTGGAGAGCACACACAGGGTCTTACGTATGTAAGAAAGGACCCAAGGAAAAAGTAGTACCTTCATAGGAACCTGCTCCAGACCAACATGCTGATCTTACAGGGTCTCCTGGGGAGGCAGAGGACAGTTGTGGCTCACTGCGGAAACAAGGACACTGGTGGCAGAGGTTCCAGGACATACTCACTAGTGTGAGCTTCCAGCAGGCCACCACATCGACACCAAGATACAGCCCATCCAATAGCCTCTGGGATGTTTCAGGCCAACAACAATAGGGTGGGAACACAGCCCCACTCATCAGAAGACATGCTGCCTAAAGTCTTCCCAAGATGAGAGTCACCTCTAAACAAACCCCTAATACAGCTCTGTCCACTGGAGGGGCAAGACTCAGCTCTGTCCACCAGTGGGCAGGAACCAGTCCCTCCCACCAGGAACCCTGCACAAGAGTCTCAGGCCAGTCTCACACAACAGAGGGGAGACAACAGAAGAGTAACTGCAATCCTGCACTTGGTAGAATGAAGACTGCAAACACAGAAAGTCAGATAAAATGACGTAGCAGAAGAATATGTTGCAGTGAAGGAAGAAGATATTAATAAAACTCCAAAAAAACAACTACCTGAAGAGAAGACAGGCTAGAATCTACCCCAAAAAATAACTCATAGTAATGATAGTAAAGATGACCCAAAATCTCAGAAAAAGAATTAAGGAACAGACCAAAAAGATACAAGAAATCTTTAACAAAGATCTAAAAGAAACAAAGAATAACAACAATAGAGTTGGAGAATACAATAACTAAAATGAAACACACTAAAAGGAATCAATAGTAGGAAATGAGACAGAACAGGTAAGTTAGCTTGAAGACAGAATGGTGGCTGGTGGCAATCATTGCCACAGAACAGAATAAAACAAAACAATAAAAGAACTGAGGACAGTTTAAGAAACTTCTGTGGCAACGTTAACACAACATTAGTCTCAACGTGAAACATTTGGGACTCTCACATTATAACAGTCCCAAAAGTTGAAGAGAAAGAGAAAGGGCCTCGGCAAAAATTTAAAGATATAAGCAGTGAAATCTTCTACAGCATGGGAAAGGAAACAATCATCCAAGTCCATAAAGTGCAGAGAGTCCAAAACAGGATAAATCCAAGGAGGAAAATGCCAAGACACATAGTAATCAAATTGACAAAAATTAAATACAATGAAAAAAATATTAAAAGCAACAAGGGGAAAGCAACAAATAACACACAAGGGGAATCCCATAAGGTTAACAGCTGATTTTTCAGCAGAATTCTGTACACCACAAGGTTGTTGCTGTTCAGTTGCTAAGATGTGTCCAGTTCTTTGCAACCCCATGGACTTCAGCATGCCAGGTTTCCTTGTCCTTCACTATCTCCCAGGGCTTCCTCAAACTCATGTCCACTGAGTTGGAGATACCATCCATTCATCTCATCTTCTGTCACCTCCTTCATCTCCTGCCTTCAATCTTTCCCAGTATCAGGGGCTTTTCCAGTGAGTCAGTTCTTCACATCAGGTGGCCACGGTATTGGAGCTTTAGCTTCAGCATCAGTCCTTCCAGTGAAAATTCAGGTTTGATTTCCTTTAGGGGCCAGAGACAAGGCCTGATCACTCAGAGCTTTTGTGTGGCAAAAGTTTTATTACAGTGAAAAAGGGACAGAGAAAGCTTCTGACACAGACATCAGAAGGGATACAGAGAGTGCCCACCATGCTAGTCTTATCAAGGCCTTACATACTTTTTCAGTTGATTACTAGTGATAAGAAAGGTCTTACAAGATCCACTCCCACAGCATCCATCTTTAGATAACAGGATTAGAACTAACAATAGAAAGGTCTTACCAGACCCACTTCCACATGAGATAACAGGATTAGTCAGAAGGTTCTTGTTAAGAAAGAGAAATATGTTCTAAAGCAAGATACATTGTTGTTATATAATAATTTCTAAGGTCCATCTAGTCAAGGCTATGGTTTTTCCTTTGGTTATGTATGGATGTGAAAGTTGAACTCTGAAGAAGGCTGAGTGCCAAAGAATTGATGCTTTTGAACTGTGGTGTTGGAGAAGACTCTTGAGAGTCCCTTGGACTGCGAGGAGATCCCACCAGTCCATTCTGAAGGAGATCAGCCCTGGGATTTCTTTAGAAGGAATGATGCTAAAGCTGAAACTCCAGTACTTTGGCCACCTCATGTGAAGAGTTGACTCATTGGAAAAGACTCTGATGCTGGGAGGGATTGGGGGCAGGAGGAGAAGGGGACGACAGAGGATGAGATGGCTGGATGGCATCACGGACTCGATGGACGTGAGTTTGAGTGAACTCCAAGAGATGGTGATGAACAGAGAGGCCTGGCGTGCTGCGAATCATGGGGTCGCAAAGAGTTGGACACAACTGAGCTGAACTGAACATAGTTTAAGAAAAAACATACCCTTCAGCAAGGTGAATTGTTTTGTTGTGTAAAAATTATCTCTGGGTTTAAAGAAAGTTAGTCTTAGAAGAAATAGATTGCTGCCATAATAACTCAAGAGTTTAAAAAAAAAAATGTATGTGATTAAGTTAAAGCAATGCAGAAGAAAAAAAAAAGTTTGTCCCTTTCTCCTGCTCAAGAGCCCTGAACCCCTTTCTCCTCTTCGAGGGCCTTGGACTCCTTTCTCCTCCTCCAGGGCGGTGGACTCCTTAGCAACCTACCTAAGAATTAACTCTTTCAGTTTGAAAGCATCAGTTCTTTGGCACTCAGCCTTCTTTACAGTCCAGCTCTCACAGCCATACATAACTACTGGGAAAATCATAGCTTTGACTATATGAAACTTTGTTAGCAAAGTTATGTCACTGCTTTTTAATACACCATCTAGGTTTGTCATAGGTTTTCTTCCAAGGAGCAATTGTCTTTTAATTTTGAAGCTGCGGTCACCATCCCCAGTGATTTTGGAGACCAAGAAATCTGCCACTGTTTTCATATTTTCCCTGTCTATTTGCCATGAAGTGATGGGACAGGATGCCATGATCTTTGTTTTTTAAATGCTGAGTTTTAAGCCAGCTTTTTCACTCTCCTCTTTCACTTTCATCAAGAGGCTCTTTAGTTCCTTTTCACTTTCTGCCATTAGGATGGTATCATCCACATATATGAGGTTGTTGATATTTCCCCTGGCAATTTTGATTCCAGTATGTGATTCATCCAGCCCAGGATTGTGCATGATGTACTTTGCATATAAGTTAAATAGGCAGGATGACAATATATAGCCTTGAAGTACTCCTTTCCAAATTTTGAACCAGCCCATTGCTTCATGTTTTGTTCTAAATGTTGCTTCCTGACCTGCATACAGGTCTGGTATTCTCATCTGTTTAACATTTTTCCACAGTTTGTTGTGATCCACAGAGTGAAAGGCTTTAGCATAGTCAATAAAGCAGAAATAGATGTTTTCTTGGAATTCCCTTGCTTTTTCTATGATCCAACAGATGCCGGTGATTTGATCTCTGAATATATGAGGCTGTTGATATTTCCCCTGGCAATCTTGATTCCAGTATGTGATTCATCCAGCCCAGGATTGCGCATGATGTACTCTGCATATAAATAGGCAGGATGACAATATATAGCCTTGAAGTACTCCTTTCCAAATTGTGAACCAGTCCATTGCTTCATGTTTGGTTCTAAATGTTGCTTCCTGACCTGCATACAGGTCTGGTATTCTCATCTGTTTAAGATTTTTCCACAGTTTGTTGTGATCCACAGAGTGAAAGGCTTTAGCATAGTCAATAAAGCAGAAATAGATGTTTTCTTGGAATTCCCTTGCTTTTTCTATGATCCAACAGATGCCGGTGATTTGATCTCTGGCTCTTCTGCCTTTTTAAAATCCAGCTTGTACATCTGAAAGTTCCTGGTTCATGTACTGCAAGGTAGTGGCATTACATATTTGGTGATGAAAAGCAAAAATGTACAACCAAGAATATTGTAACTAATAAGATTCTTATTCAGGTTTAATGAAGGAATCAGATGTTTCAGAGAGAAGGAAAGACTAACAGAATTCAGCACCACCAAACCAGTTTCACAAAAATTCTAAAGGAATACATCTAGGCAGAAAAAAGAGGGCTACAACTAAGAAACAAGAAAATAATGCATGAGGAAGTTCACTGGTAAAGGCAGACATACAACAAAGGCAAGAAATAATTCACACACAAATACAACATCAAAACAAGCAAAAATGAGAAGAAAGTACAAATATAGGATATTAGAAATACATTTGAAATTAAGAGATCAACAACTTAAAACAATCTTGTACATATATAGACTGCTATATCAAAACCTCATGATAACTTCAAATCAAGTATCTACAATAGATACACATACACAAAAAGAAAAAACAATCCAAAACAACAAAATAGTCATCCAGTTGCAAGAGAACAAAAGAAGGAAGAAAGAAAAAGACCTACAAAACCAAAATGATGAACAAAGTGGCAATAAGAACATACATATCAGTTCAGTTCGATCGCTCAGTCGTGCCTGACTCTTCGCGACCCCATGAACTGCAGCATGCCAGGCCTCCCTGTCCATCACCATCTCC
>SJYC01083889.1:0-29635 GCA_006408675.1 Madoqua kirkii | reverse complement strand
TAAAGCTAGAGAAAGCCCATGTGCAGCAACAAAGTCCCAAAACAGCCAAAAAAAAGTTATTTTTTAAAAATAATAACTTTTAAAAAACATATTGAAATAAGAACACAGTAGACTGGACATAGATTTGCCCTGAGAAAGACTGAAGCCTACTTTCAAATCAGCTCAGTACCAGATTGGATTAAGATGATCTGTCTTTCCTCTATGGGGATATCTAGGAGATATTGCTGTTTTGGGTCTAGACAACTGCAATGAAAAAAGTACCATAATAAAGCAATACACACTAATCTTTTGGGCTCCCAATAGTGCACATACAAACTATGTTTACACCGTAGTCTATTATTCATTATTATGTCTATAAATCAACATACATATTTTAATTTTATAACTTTATTGCTAAAATTAAGGCTGTATATTGTCACCTTATTTAACTTACATGTGGAGTACATCATGAGAAATGCTGGGCTGGATGAAGCACAAGCTGGAATCAAGACTGCTGGAAGAAATATCAGTAACTTTATATATGCAGATGACACCACCCTTATGGCAGAAAGTAAAGAACTAAAAAGCCTCTTGATGAAAGTGAAAGAGGAGTGAAAAAGTTGGCTTAAGACTCAAGATTCAGAAAACTAAGATCATGGCACCTGGTCCCATCACTTCATAGAAAATAGATGGGGAAACAGTGGCTGACTTTATTTGGGGGGGCTCCAAAATCAGTGCAGATGGTGATTGCAGCCATGAAACTAAAAGAAGATGCTTACTCCTTGGAAGGAAAGTTATGACCAACCTAGACAGCATATTCAAAAGCAGAGACATTATTTTGCCAACGAAGGTCCGTCTAGTCAAGGCTATGGTTTTTCCAGTGGTCATGTATGGATATGAGAGTTGGAGTGCTGAAAAATTGATGCTTTTGAACTGTGGTGTTGGAGAAGACTCTTGAGAGTCCTTTGGACTGCAAGAAGATCCAACCAGTCCATGCTAAAGATCAGTCCTGAATGTGCATTGGAAGGACTGATGTTGAAGCTGGAACTGCAAGACTTTGGCCACCTGATGCAAAGAACTGACTGATTTGAAAAGACCCTCACCCTAAGATTGAAGGCAGAAGTGGATGACGAGATGGTTAGATGGCATCTCTGACTCAATGGACATGAGTTTGAGTAGGCTCTGGGAGTTGGTGATGGACAGGGAGGTCTGGCATGCTGCAGTCCACGGGGTTGCAGAGTCGGACACAACTGAGCAACTAAACTGAACTGATAGCTAAAAAATGCTAACCAGTCAAGTGAGTCCTAATCTTTTTCCTGGTCTTCCCTCAATGCTGAGGGAACGGGATTGCTGATCTTCCCTAAATGCTAACTGATCAGGGTGTTGTTTGCTGAAGGCTGAGGAGGCTGTGCCAATTTCTTAAACCAAGAAAAGGAAGTTTACCGCATCAATTCACCCTTCCTTCATTTCTCTGTATCATGCAGTACAGGTTGATAGTATTTTACCCACAGTATTAACAGAACTTCTTTCAAAATTGGAATTGATCCTCTTAAACTCTACTACTCCAACAACTAAATTTATGTAATATTCATATCCTGTTATATATTATCGCTTCTTGGCCTTTTGGCTAAGATCATAGTGGTGGCTCAGATGCAAAGCATCTGTCTACAATGTGGGAGACCTGGGTTCGATCCCTGGGTCGGGAAGTTCCCTGGAGAAGGAAAAGGCAACCCACTCCAGTACTCTTGCCTAGAAAATCCCCTGGACAGAGGGGTTTGGTATCCATGGGGTCGCAAAGAGTTGGACATGACCGAGCGACCTCAGTTTTCACTTTATATATTAATAGCATCTCCACCAAGAGTAGGTTCCATCTCAAGAAATCAGTCTCTTTGCTCACTGAAAACACCTCCTCATCCATTCAAGTTGTATGTGAGGCTGCATCGACTCGATCACTTCAGGCTACACTTCTAATTCCCTATTTTCACCACATCTGCAGTTATTTCCTCCACTGAAGTCCTGAGTCCCTCAGTCTTCCAGAATTGGAATAAATGTCTAACTCTTGTTGACTTTTTGACCTCTTCCCATGAGTCACAAATGTTAACAGTATTCAGAATTGTGAATCCAAGTTTTTTTTTTTCAATTGACTGTCCTGGATCTATCAGAGGAAACACTATGACAGCTGTAGCCTATTACTTCTTAAATAATAATAAAAACAATTGTCAAGTTGAAATTACTCCTTGATACATGGGCTGCAAAATGGATGCTGTTAGGCATGAAAACGTTAAACTTCCTTGTCCATCTCCCCTCAAGAGCTCTTAGGTGTGTTGTCAATTCTGCTATTGTGCTAAGTCGCTTCATATTGTCTTGACTCTTCGTGACCCTATAGACTACCAGGATCCTCTGTCCATGAATTCTCTAGGCAATACTGGAGTGGGTTGCCATGCCCTCCTCCAGGGCATCTTCCCAACCCAGGGATCAAACTTCTACTGCATTGGCAGACGGATTCTTTACCATTAGCACCACCTGGGAAGCACTGTCAATAAACAGTATTTTGAAAGGAATATTTTCTGAGCAATCAGGTCTCAACAGTGGGCTTAAAAGTTTCAGTAAACATTGTAAACAGATACGCTGCCATCCATGATGGCACCCCACTCCAGTACTCTTGCCGTGAAAATCCCATGGATGGAGGAGCCTGGTAGGCTGCAGTCCATGGGGTTGCTAAGAGTTGGACACGACTTGAGTGACTTCCCTTTCACTTTTCACTTTCATGCATTGGAGAAAGATATGGCAACCCACTCCAGTGTTCTTGCCTGGAGAATCCCAGGGACAGGGGAGCCTGGTGGGCTGCCATCTATGGAGTCAGAGTTGGATACAACTGAAGTGGCTTAGCAGCAGCAACAGCAGCAGAATAGATTTTAGCCTACTTAAGGACCTGAGGATTTCTATAAAGGGAAAACGAGTTCATTACCCTAAAACAAGGCATGAAAACGTTAAACTTCCTTGTCCATCTCCCCTCAAGAGCTCTTAGGTGTGTTGTCAATTCTGCTATTGTGCTAAGTCGCTTCATATTGTCTTGACTCTTCGTGACCCTATAGACTACCAGGATCCTCTGTCCATGAATTCTCTAGGCAATACTGGAGTGGGTTGCCATGCCCTCCTCCAGGGCATCTTCCCAACCCAGGGATCAAACTTCTACTGCATTGGCAGACGGATTCTTTACCATTAGCACCAACTGGGAAGCACTGTCAATAAACAGTATTTTGAAAGGAATATTTTCTGAGCAATCAGGTCTCAACAGTGGGCTTAAAAGTTTCAGTAAACATTGTAAACAGATACGCTGCCATCCATGATGGCACCCCACTCCAGTACTCTTGCCGTGAAAATCCCATGGATGGAGGAGCCTGGTAGGCTGCAGTCCATGGGGTTGCTAAGAGTTGGACACGACTTGAGTGACTTCCCTTTCACTTTTCACTTTCATGCATTGGAGAAAGATATGGCAACCCACTCCAGTGTTCTTGCCTGGAGAATCCCAGGGACAGGGGAGCCTGGTGGGCTGCCATCTATGGAGTCAGAGTTGGATACAACTGAAGTGGCTTAGCAGCAGCAACAGCAGCAGAATAGATTTTAGCCTACTTAAGGACCTGAGGATTTCTATAAAGGGAAAACGAGTTCATTACCCTAAAACCACCACATAGAACGGCAGCTTTTACTATTTACACGGTACCACCCAGCATAGGTACACTGCTACAAACTCAAGTGAACTTGAAAACTCTTCAAAGACTTAGCATTACAATGTAATTTCTACCCCAGTTCCTTCTGAAACTTTAGTCTGTGTCTTTGCCCAGTTCATAGTTGTCTTTATCATAAACATCTTTTATAAAAGCCCATTTGAAAAGACTAAGTATATGATTCCAACTATTCCACATTCTAGACAAAACAGTAGAAATAGCAGTGGTTGGGAGATAAACCAGTAAAAATAGTGGTTGGGCAAGGTTAAGGAGGAATAGAGCAGATTTTTGGAGTAATGAAAACATTTTGTATCCTATAATGCTTAACACATGAGGGATGTGGATAATGGGGGGAGGCAGGGGAGAGGCTATCTATGGGTGAAGCAAGTGGTATACTCTGCACTTTATTTTGCTATGAATCTGCAACTATAAAGCCAACCATGTTGAACCCTAGATGGACTAAGGAGTTTAAAACCATGAGAAAAACATGAGTTATTACAGTCTATCTGACGATTCACATTTGGCCACAAAGGATTTCTGTTATCGATCTTAAAGGGGTTCAGCACTTTAAGCCATCTGCAGAATCCTACTGGGAGAGATGAGAAAGCAGCAGCATAAAATTTGGGAATGAAGGGAAACATAGTTTGTTTGGCTAATCTCTAGTTCTCGATATTCTATAACTTGGTTTCATTACATTTGGTTCAGAGAAGGAAGGTGTAAGTTCCAATACTGGCAATCCCTAAAATGCAAACAAAGCTGAACAATTCTAAACTTAATGAAAACTCCACAAAGAGATAAACACCCATCTTACACTAACAGAATATGACACTAAAAATGAACTCTACAACTTCATGTAAATTTTGTAAATATAAGAAAATTTATTCTGAATAATCATTTTATACAGTAATTACTGAAAAGGACTTTCATTTACTATTTAAATCATCCAAACAAAATAAACATGGCAATATAAAATTGCAAATTTACAAAGCTGTACAAAATAACTTAATATTTAAAAATGGGACTGATACAGTCCATACGGTCTCTGATAAGGGAGCTGTACAATTATAGATTTACGTAGTTTTAAGGGGGTAAAAGAAAGGATGCTTTAAGGCTTCTTTAAGAGTGATCCTTTTAGCTGGTTCATACTCCAACATTTTCTGAATAAGGTCAAAGAGCAGCTCATGTTCAGCATCTTGGGAAAGCATAAATTCCTGAAAAGAGAAGAAATACAGAGTCAACAGCCCTTTCTACTACCATTTATTATAAGTTTATTTACCCACCATGAAAGAAACTCAAGGTTTTGATCACTTAAGCAAAGACCCAGGCTTACCTTCAGAGGTTTACAACGCCTTGAAACGTATCTGCCAGCAGAACTATGTTCATCCCAGTCTAATCGATCATGATGGAAATATTTACGTTTCCTAAAAATAAATTGATATCCATTCATGTTTATAACGTTGATAATGAAAACTTAAAAAAAAACATCTAGCAGAAGTGACTGACTGATGCCACTTTTTCTTAAACATACCTGGTTTTCTGTATCATATGTTTTGGTAAAGGCCCAAGAATCCTTTCCATCATTGCCAAATGTTCCTTACTATCATGTGTCTAAAACAATAAAGAAAAGTTATTAACTACCTCTACTTGTACATTGTGTTCTGCTCTTATTTAAGAGAGCTGCTCAATTTTTAGTCAATGGATTAATTACAGGTCACCAGAGAATGTGATCTCTAATCAGGTATACTTTTAGCAAGTTATAAATTACTGGGGGAAAAGGGAGGGGCTACAGACTAAATTCACTATAAATTTCTTAAAGATAATTATTTGTAATATACTTAGAAAATGTTTTAAATAAAACAAATTAAGGAAATAGTGGCAGAATTACACATGAAAAAGTGTTATCTAAAATGCATGTATACTTTGTGTTAAAGTGTCCATTCATATAAACAGACAATTTACTTTGGCAAAACTATTGAAACAGATCATTGTCACTTACTGGAAATACTGTAAACCCAAGGTAATATTCAATAAGAATACATCCTATACTCCAGACATCACATGGCTGGGACCATCCTAAAGCTGCAAAGCAAAGCAAAATGTTAATGAAAAAATTCTCAATATTTCTTACTGTCTTTGCTATCTGAGCTGGAAAGATCCTAAAGGAATCACTTAATCCACTTAAACATAACACAATAGCATATTAAAAATCCCAGCTCTGGAGACATCTGGTTTCAAGCCCCAAATCAGGCTTACTTTTTTTACAACGGACTCAGGTAAGATTTAATCCAAGTCTCCATTTATTAGCTTGGAAAATGGGAGCAAGCTATACCATGCAAACACTAACATAAAGTGTATGGAATATAACAGGTACTAAATTATTATGCTTTAAAATCCCATCATGTATTATAAATGTGAAACTGAAATCTCGCCAAGATTAAGCAATCTCTCCAAGTCTTTTTTAAGAATTGACCATTTGGAGTAAATTTAAAATCCTTAAAGTGTTTTATTATACTAACCTCTAAAACAGAAAGTCCCACAAACACCTAGAACAGTAAATTTTAAAGTTGGCTTCAAAACAGGTCTCAAAGCATAGTTAAAAAATTTTTACCTAATATAACTTCAGGTGCCCTATAATGTCTTGTAGATACCAATGTGCTGTGATGTTCATCATCATATGTTGCACTTCCAAAGTCTACAACTTTAATATCTGGATTTATTAAAGTACGTTCATCACGTTTCTGAAAATCATAAATGATAGTTAAGAAGGCATTATTAAGGAGGTATAAAATATTAATTTGGAAGTGTGAAGATAAAACATCAAAGACTTACCATTTTGGGATTATACGCCTCTGTGTAGTCAGACTGTACAAATAAGATGTTTTCAGGCTTTAAGTCTGTATGAGTCAACTTATTACTGTGCAAAACTGAAAACAAAACAGAAAAAGTTCCTATACTATAAAAACCAAAACTCAAACTCCAAAGCTCTGCAACAAAAATTCTGATTTTCAAGTCCAAAGAAGTGGTCAACATTCATTGGCCTGTTAGAAAACCATCATGGACTAAAACCTACTACTACACCTTTCTAAAGTTAGTTCACTGAAAACCAACTGTTTAAAAAGTGAAGTAGTGTATTGTTGTCAAGATGGTGAGACTTGCCATTCCTGTATTTTTAACCCAGTGGTTCTAGATTATCATTTTTAGCAATCAGAAAGGCTAATCAGTGTTATACAGGATAACATGTTATTAAATGCTGGACAACAGGCTTATTTACTGAATGATATGCACTAAATTGACCAACAGCTTGTAATCAACTATACCTTTCTCCTACCTACTCTTAAGGCAGACTACCAAGTTAAGTGTACATTAGATTTCTTCAAATATCCAAATTGATCATTAAAATCAGTCTCACTCTGGAATATGTTAAGTGCTTACAGTTCACAGACTTGCATATCTGGTATGCCATCCTCCTGATATGATCCAGTCGAAAGGGCAGAAAACCATTTTCCTTAATAAAGTCATAAGTACTAAGTCCCAACAGTTCAAACACAATGCAGACATGACCATGATGCTCAAACCACTCCAACATCTGGACACAGCGGCTATAAACATACAGAAAAACAACTGAGTACAGCCTCTCACAACTCAAATCTGCCTGAGGCCTTTCCTAAGTTCAATTTTGATACTTACAATGTACTGCTAGGGTCTGTTGTATTTAAGTGTTCCAGAACTTGTATTTCTGAGCGAGCTGCTTCACAATATCTATCCACATTTTTAACTATTTTTACTGCTACATGTCTACCTCCCCTGTTAAGAAAATTAAGTCCACATTAAAAAAAAACAAAGATATGTCCAATTCCATTTTTTATCACTCTTCAAACTGTCCTACTTCTACTCTGAAGCAGTATTTGTTTTTCCAATTTATGGCATTCAGTTGTCTAATTACATGTAATTATAGGCTTATACTTATGTCTAATTATATGTCCAACTTCAACTCAGTGTAAGCAACTAGAATGACCTCTGGAAATATGATAGGGTCGATACAAGTTGCATACAGATTTTTCTCATCAGCCCATCTAACTCATGTGACCTTTTTTTTTTGGTCTTTTAACTATGTACCAACAACTCGAATTTAACAATACTGTGACATTATTACCTCAGTTTACATTCCAATTGAGACATAAAACATACATACACGGAGTAGTTTTCTTCCTATAGTACCAGTCACTGGCTAATCTTCATTTGGACCAGGTTGCAAGTTGGGAAATAGTGGCAGTAATATAAAAGAGTGCTAGTTCTCAGAACCTTACAAACCAATAGCAGGAAGCCTCATCTAATAATTCAAGCAGCTTTGTCACCACTGAGAAAGAAATTCAAACGAGAGACAGAAGAAATTTCCTACCCTATCTTATTTCAATCAATTTTTTGAAGGGCATGGATAAACTTGTGACATCAATCTAGAAACTGTTTTTAGCCCTAGCTTTTGTTACCAGTATCAGATATGTCACTTTCTAAAATTACAGGTTCCTGAAGACTGGTTCAATGTCTGGGGTAAGGAAGTCTTCAGACTCCTAACCTGAAACCAAAGCTAAAAACTGATCTAGGGAAAACAACAACAACAACACAGAACTGTGCCCAGTGGACAACAGTACCTTTGGACATAATAAAATCTATTCTCAGCTTGTGGAAGTAGCTTACATGCACTATAAATAGCTACTGCTTAAACACAAAGGGCTAGTAACTTTACTGAGTATTTCCTGTATCTAAGATTTAAAAAAAACCCCAAGCTAAAAGGGTATAATGACAATAACTGACTTATGGTCAGATCATATCCTAAAACTAATTTTCTGTACTATTCACCTTCCCAAGTCCAATTCCAGACCAAGAAACTTACGCTTTATGATCAATGCACTCCACAACTTTTCCAAAAGCTCCTTCACCTAAAGTATCAACAATTTCATCTAAAAGAGAGAAATAAAACTCAGTTATACCAAGAAATGAAAACGGTTTACTTACAATAAAGGCTATCAAATGCAGATTATTCTAGTTGATGCTACAAATTTCCTTATCACTAGATAGTTCATTGGTCAACACTGCCAAAAAACATATATTAACTATTTTTAGATCTAATTTCATTCTTAAGCTACTTTCATTAACTTTGATTTACTGTTTTGGAAGTTCTGTATAACATTAAATTTCTAAAGAAAGCAAAAACACAATCCCCCCCACCAAAAGAAATGGAAAAAAAAAAACAAACAAACAAAAACAGAGAAAGAAAAAAGATTTCCAAATCCCTGAAATCTTAATCTATAAATAGATTATGTTATCTGAAAAGTTAATAAGTGTTGAAAAATATTCTATACATCTTGCACTTAGTACGTCTCCACTCTGACAGATCAGGTGACCCTCCTCATCATCCTCTACACTCCTGGTTCTTTTCCTTCGGTGACTCTTCTGGAAACGTCAAGTGCGCGGCACCAAGATCATCCAGCCAATCAATATACCCGAGTGAATTCAGGGCAGAATACGAAATTCATTCAGCGGGGAGATATTCAGGCATTCAGATACACGCCAGGCCACAAACGGTTGGCAGGAGCAATTTCAAATTCAGTCCCCAGAAATTCACAGGGCACATAGTTTATGTTAACAGGAGAAAAACATGGCAAGGAACAGATTTTCAGATAAGATACTCAAAGTGGCAAGGTAACAAAACATAATACAATTGTTTTTCTTTAAAAAAAAAAAAAAAATGCTTAGTTGTAGCATTCACTGAAACATAACTTTAAGTTTCTAGTGTCCTAATTTAATGCTGCAAAACTGTAGAATGTAATTATTTACTTGTCAAAAGTAGACTGTGGCCAAATTATAATTTCCTAGGTAATCTATGAAAACAGATATCGAAACAGTAAATAAAATAAAAATTCTAATGTCGGGGAGAAAAAAATGTTGGCATACAGTAACACTACAGTATTTAAAATGTCATCTTAGCTTGAGTTCCAAATTAATACATAACCAACCCATAATGTTCAAATCTGCTTTTTAGTGATAAAAGGATTAGCCAGAACAAGGCAAAGCATAATCCTCAATCATAAAACATAAAAATCCTACTTGTAGGTAAGACTTTCATTTATCAAAGCAAATCAAATTTCTTAAAGTCCCATAAAAATATTTTCAGAATATCTTGTAACCCCTGCTATAAACTAATCGACATTATCTCCACTATTTTACTGGAAAGACAATTAGCTGCCAATGATTAATAAAATCTGTTACCATACAATTAAACATGTACTGTATTTCAGGAATTTCCTATCCAATGCACAAAGAATCCTACAAGTTAAAACTGAGAGGACTTCATCCTAAATACAACTTTCTCAAATGATCAAACATAAATTCAAGTTTTCCTGTTCCACATGGGAAATAAAATTTCCAAAAAATTTAAGAGCGCATACCCCATGTGAACGATGATATGAAGTGCTGTCGTGAATTCTGTGTTTGCTTTTATAACTACTTCTTCCACTTCTACCAGAGGACTTGCTACTATGGTTCTGATATCTGCTTTCATAATCTCTATGTCGATGTCCAGGTTCACATCCTTGACTGTAGTCATTTCTGTATTCATCAATGTAGCGTCGACTATGATAATCTTTCTCATTTAAGGATCTGCTTTCCACGTAATAGCTAGAAAAAGAATTTGTTTTTTTGTCAATGCTTTTTTCTCTTAAAATAGTACTCATTAAAATTTTTTTCCCACCAAAAAACATACTTCTAATTTTACAACCATAGCCGAAAACGGCAATGCATCAGTTATTTTAAGTCAATTCTAGTTTTAATAATGAAAATGTATTCCCCACCAGTTTTACTCAAACCAAACCGACATGTTAATATCATAAAGTATTTTTCTACTGAGATACTAAAAACCCTCCTTACCTATCAGATGTTTTAGAGTAATTGTATCTGCAGCGCTTGTTCTCCCGTGCACTGCTATCCGATCTCTTCTTTCTTTTATGACTGCTGCTGCTCTTCCATTTTCCATAATCCCAATCTTTTTCATCCCAATCAGGGCAGTAACATCTTTTTGAGTGTCTCATCTACATAAAAGACAAGTTTTCCCGGTTTAGTTGTATCCCACATGTCGACATTTTAATAAAACTCGTCCTCCAAAATTCTTCCGACTTGTGACGGTTTAATTGTTCTTTTAAATCAAAGCTCAAAAGTCATTATTACTCAACTATGAGGGAAATCCTTTCCTGCCAAAACTACAAATTCCTAACTTATACAGAAACGACTTTTCATCAACTACCGTTCGTACCAGTACTAACACCTGGGCTCCATCTCGACTCTATACAAAAACAAGCGTCGAAATCAAGACGCCTGTTCCGAGAAGCGGAGGCAGAAACACCCACGCCGAAAAGGCCCGATCACCCGACTTCTCACACGTTCCTTCAACTACACCATATTATTCCTGTTTCCTTGAGTTCCTAAACCTAACTTTTGCTTTCACCACTGAGGGCAAAGACATTCGCCATTTTCCCTCGAGTAGCCTTACATCGGGTCAGTGTGTTCTTTTCTTTGTTAAGAGCAGTTTCTCAGAAGAGCGTGACTTAGGCACATTCCAGAACCCAAGTCATCGCCAACCTCCCCCCTACCGCCGCCATCTTAGAGCCCGTCCGAGGCCTGCCGTTGCAGACAACATGGCGGCCGCGGCCGCCGGGCTCGGCCCTCCTCGCTTCCTCTGGGGAAGACGAACGTTCGAGAACCTCTGCCCGTCTAGCGAGCCCTTCGTCGCTGATCACACCGAAATTCGCAGCGACGGCCTCGACAAAGCTTGGAAGACGAGAGAACCGTCTTTCTGCAGCTAGGGGAGGGGTGCGGGAGGCGGAGAAGAAAAAGATCACCGCGCCAGAGACTGCGGGCGGCCAGCAAGCCTGCGGGGGAGCCTCCCGGGCGTTCTCAACGAACAAAAGGGGGTCCCGACATCTAGCCCGCTTCTCCCTGGGTCTTACCGTCCTGGCCAAGGACTCCAAGCCTAAGGGGCAATGCTTGCGACACGACCACGGAGAAAACCCAGCCAGCTGCGACAAGCTCCTACGGCAGAATAGCGCTAACAGCCGCAGCGTCTGGAGTTCTGGAAAACAAGATGACTAGGCACGCGCGTCTCCGCCTCCGGGCGGGGCGGGGCGTGCACGCGTGTAGGGCGGCGCTGGTGAGCCTACGCGCAGGCGCTGGGCGGGGAGCTCAGAGACGATAGGTGGACCGAGGCAAGGGTTTGTCGGCGGCCATTTTGGCCTGCTTTCCGTTCTCTGAGAAAATATTGTGTTGGGTAGAAAAGACTCGTTCATCCTAACTAAAAATTCTGTTCGTGAACACTAGAAATGAAGAAAAGTTGGGGAAGCGGGAACGAAGTAGCGTGTGTCCTGAGTGCAACCGCTTAAACTGAGAGATTACACCATCTGCATCAAGTAGCCCCAAATTAGGAATTGTCTGGATTTGGGCTTTTGTTCTGAAACATTTTTAAAACTAGTTAAACCTTACGTGACTGAGACCCACACTCACTGAGGTTACATTGTAAAGATTTTTACCGATGTTTTAAAAATCCTGCCTGGAGACAGGAAGTAGGACTCAGGTAAGAATTTCCACGTTAAGTGAAGCCTCTACGGTGTAAAGTTCAAGTAAACTGAAAGGGAAAAATGGAAGGTTATTAGAAGAAGACAGAATTATCGGAAAACAAACGTCTGAATAACAGAAATCAAGCTGCAATTTGAGAGAACAAAGTAACTGCCCATCCTGATCGCCGCCCCTCCTCCAACTTGGAAAAAAAAAAAGGTCACGTTATTCCTTCTAAACTTAGTGAAACACGTAAAATCATGAAGATGGAGCGTACTTGTGTCTTTTGCACAGCAGAGCAATGTAGATAACCTGCCCAATACAGATGGGGTACTGTAGGGTGATGTGACGTTAACTCTTTGTGACCCCGTGGGCCGTAGCTTACCAGGCTCCTCTGTCCGTGGAATTTTCCAGGCAAGAATACTGGAGTGGGTTGCCATTTCCTTCTCCAGGGAAACTTTCCAACCCAGGGATCAAACCCGGGTCTTCCGCATCGCGGACAGATGCTTTACCGTCTGAGCCACCGGGGAAGCTGTAGGGTAAAGTAATGAAAAGGAATACACGTAGGAATTCCCTAAAACCTATGGTGGTTTGCATTGCTTAAGGCTCTTCTCTGAAAATGCTTTAAAATCATTAGTACCTAGATTTCTATATGGGATCAGTATCACTAAATTTAAGCTTAGTGTTTCGCTTGTGAGGGAGAAATTTCTCATAGTAACTTGTGAACTTTGCTGTTATTAAGTACCTGCTTCTCAGCACATTTAAATGTCAACCAAAACATAGGGAATCCGAGTCTTTGGAGTAGAATAGTTAATCACATTGTGTTAACACTGAGCATAGGGTCTCACTTAATCCTAACAGCAATCTAAATATGGGTATTAACCATATTCTGCTAATAACAGGTCAAAGTTACAGTGAATGACTGTGCAGAGAACAAGTTCAGTTCAGTCACTCAGTTGTGTCCCACTGTTTTCGACCCTGTGAACCACAGCACACCAGGCCTCTATGTCCATCACCAACTCCTGGTGTCTACCTAAACTCATGTCCATTGAGTCAGTGATGCCATCCAACCATCTCATCCTCTATCATCCCCTTCTCCTGCCCTCAATCTTTCCCAGCATCAGGGTCTTTTCAAATGAGTCAGCTCTTAGATGAAGTGGTGAAAAAACTGGAGTTTCGGCTTCAACCTCAGTCCTTCCAATGAACATCCAGAACTGATCTCCTTTAGAATGGACTGGTTGGATCTACTTGTAGTCCAAGGGACTCTCAAGAGTCCTCTCCAACACCACAGTTCAAAAGCATCAATTCTTCTGCACTTAGCTTTCTTTATAGTCCAACTCTCACATCCATACATGACTTCTGGAAAAACCATAACCTTGACTACATGGACCTTTGTTGATAAAGTAATGTCTCTGCTTTTTAATATGCTGTCTAGGTTGGTCATAACTTTCCTTCCAAGGAGTAAGCATCTTTTAATTTCATGGCTGCAATCACCATCTACAGTGATTTTGGAGCCCAGAAAAATAAAGTCAGCCACTGTTTCCCCATCTATTTTCCATGAAGTTATGGGGCCGGATGCTATGATCTTAGTTTTCTGAATGTTGAGCTTTAAGCCAACTTTTTCACTCTCCTTTTTCACTTTCATCAAGAGGCTCTTTAGTTCTTCACTTTCTGCCATAACGGTGGTGTCATCTGCATATCTGAGGTTATTGATATTTCTCCCAGCGACCTTGATTCCAGCTTGTGCAAGTTAATATGTTTGTTTAGGAGAATTCCTCATTTTAAAATTGCTGGGTAAAAGGTGAAGAAATCTTGTACTTGTTTTCCAAAATGATTTTAAATTTAACCAAAGCTCATCCGTATCTAACCAATTAGTGATTTGGGATATACCCAAAGTTTCATCAATTAAATTAGCTATTTTAGTGTTGTTAATGCATATTATGGGCTGTTTGAAGGCCTGTGTCTCCACCTCCACACATATTCATAGTTTTAAGTCCTAGCTCCCACTATTTCAGAATGTGACTATAGTGTCAACTGGAAAAAATGCACAGTGTGAGAGTTGTGGTGTTGTTCAGGTGCTAGTTTGTGTCTGACTCTTTGTGACTCCCATGAGCTGCAGCACACCAGGCTACTCTGTCCATCACTATCTCCCTGAGTTTGCTCAAACTCAAATTCATGTCCATTGAATTAGTGATGCCATACAACCATCTCATTCTCTGTCACCTCCTTCTCCTCCTGCCATCCATCTTTCCCAGCATCAGGGTCTTTTCCAATGAGTCAGCTCTCAACATCTGGTGGTCAAGTATTAGAGCTTCAGCATCAGGTGACCAGTGATTCCTGAATGGGTGACTGGCTCCATGGCTGACAGTGACTCCTGAGCAGCAGAGTCCGAGGTGCTGGACATCATCAACATCACCTCCAGCCTTCCCCAGACCCCCTTCCCAGCCACTCTAGTAGGGCCTTTGTCTTCACTCCTAGCTGCACGTTGACTGACACCAACAGCCAGTTAAGGTTTAAACAAGCTCTACAGACACCAACAGTGGGACAGCCAGGGCACCAGGCATATCATCCAGCTGTGTTGAGTGGCAGAAGGGCATGTCTGCTCGTTAGGACTGGACAAAATATGGTCCACTGGAGAATGGAATGGCAAACCACTTCAGTATTCTTGCCTTGAGAGTCTCATGAGTGGTATGAAAAGGCAAAAAGAGTTGTGAGTTAAATTTTATTGGAGGCAAAATACCCAGAGACAGCCTCTCCAGTAGTTCTTAGGAACTGCTCCCAAGAGGTAGGGAGAGAAGTCAGTATTACATGTGGTTTTACTGAAAGGAGTTAGTGCCAGAAAGCACATATCTTGGCAGAAAGTTGCTGTTAGTGACAGAGGGGCAGATGTTTCCATTAATGATTTTAGTGCTTTTCTAGATATGAGAAGATGCAAGAAGTTGAGCTCAAAAAGTATTTTCCTGAAAATAACTATTTGAAGGTCTGGTCTGCCAGTTTCTCCCAAAGCAAACTCCTTTCAAGGTGTGTCAAAGGTCAGTGGCTGCAGTGGCTAGTGACTTCATTCTTATACTGTAGAAACGTGTAAAGCAGCATTTTTCAGTTGGCAGTAAATAGTGTCTTTACAGAGATAATTAGGACTAAATGAGGTCATTAGGGAGAGGCCTAATTCAATTTAGCTGGTGTCTTTCTAAAAAGAGACTGGGAAACACACCCAGAGGAATGATGAGGTTAAGACAGGAGATGGTCATCTACAAGCCTCAAGAATAAACAACCCTGCCCACACCTTGACCTCCCAACTTCTAGTCTCTAGAACTGTAAGGAAATTTTCTGTTATTTAAGCCACCCAGGCTCTGATACAGAACTTTGTTTTGGCTGTTCATAGTGCATAACATTCGGAGAAGGCAATGGCACCCCACTCCAGTACTCTTGCCTGGAAAATCCCATGGACGGAGGAGGCTGGTAGGCTGCACTCCATGGGGTCTAAGAGTTGGACACAACTGAGCGACTTCACTTTCACTTTTCACTTTCATACACTGGAGAAGGGAATGGCAGCCCACTCCAGTGTTCTTGCCTGGAGAGTCCCAGGGACAGGGGAGCCTGGTGGGCTGCCATCTATGGGGTCACACAGAGTCGGACACGACTGAAGTGACTTAGCAGCAGCAGCAGCAGCAGCAGCAGTGCATAACGTTAAAAAATGTTATTTTGGTGGATACTGAACTTGTAACTTTGGTTTCTAATTAGTGAGGTTGAACATTTTCTCTCTCTTGTGACTTGCCCATTCATATCTATTCCTTTTTTGAATGTACAATTTTCTTTTGTCCTATTTGCATTCAGTTAAACCCATTTCATCTTTGCCTTTATCAAGTTTGTAAACTGATAAATTCCTTTCCTCTTCAGAGGAATTCTTTTAAGTGTTTTAGGCTTTTCTTGTGTATTCTTTAAATAGGCAACTCTTTTACCTATCTGGAATTTTGGTATATCATGTGAATTCTTTTGCTTTTCTCTGTGTCATTTACCAGTTACCCTAACACAACTTATAGAATAACTCTTCTCTTTAAAAAAATATAATTTTGGATCTTGCTTAAAATTTTTTTTAATATTTATTTATTTTATTTTTGGCTGTGTTGGGTCCTCGTTGCTGTGTGTGGGCTTCTCATTGCAGTGCTTCTCTTGTTGCAGAGCATGGGCTCTAGGGTGCATGGGTTTAGTGCTCTGAGATGTGTGGGATCTTCCCAGATCAGGGATTGAACCTGTGTCTCCTGCATTAACAGGTGGATTCTTTACCATTGAGCCACCAGTGAAGCCCCTGGATACTGCTTTAAATAAACTGTGTATACATTGTTAAGTTTCCCAGCCAGGGATTGAATTTTCCCCCCTGCACTGGAAGCATGGAGTCAACCACTGAACCACCAGGGAAGTCCTACACTCCATTATTCTAGCCTCATTCCTCACGTCATAACACATTTAATACTTGCTGCTTTATAAAAATTAGGATTAATTCCTTTTCATTATATTAAATTTTTTTCCTAATTTTTCTTATAAATTTTTTAAAAACATTATTATATGGAGTTCCCATCACTTACCTGAACCACAATTGGGACAAATTGAATTGAAAAAAATGCATGCTTTCTTTTCAACCCATTGGGAAATAGTAACTAATCTATCCACTTTACTAAACTGATTAAAAGTTGAGTTCTATGTATTAAAATTTATCTATTTACATGTCTGTTAGCTTTACAGACTGAGCTCCCATGTAGTAGGCAGTGTCATGTGCACCTTTGTCTCCAAACCTGGAAGAAGCTTAATAAATGACTAGTTTTAGTAATTAAATCTTCAGAAATACTCAACATAGAAAGTATAAATGTTACTAAATGGATCTGGAAATTTCCAAGTTCAACCAGGATATAAATTTTAACTACTCTATTTGCCATTAAGAGAACTCCCAACCAAGATCTAACAGGACTGAGGAATTCTAAGGAATTCAGGTACATTTCTAGAGCAGAAAAGGTTTCAGGCATAGTTTGTTATACTATCCCTTGGACTCATCCTACTCCCTCTGCTGTGAAACCATGATTATCTGGCAACTGCTGATAGTCTGGGTCAAGGGTTGGCAAACTGTTTCTGAAAGGGCCAGATAGTAAATATTTCAGGCTTGCAGGATATTTGGTCTCTGTCACAGTCAATCAACTCTGCTGCTGTAGAACAGCCAGACTCTCTGCATAAACATAGGAATGGCCAAGTTCTAAGAAAATGTTACTTGCAAAAACAGGTGCCTGGCCTGAGGGCTGCAGTTTCCGAACCTCTAGGCTAGATGGGAAATCATATTAATTTCATATTAAAGAGAATTTGGGTTGATCAGCAATATTCTAGTCTTCTTAGTAGTTTATGGGCTTCCCCAGTCGCTCAGACAGTAAAGGGCCTGCCTGCGATGTAGGAGACCCAGGTTCGATCCCTGGGTTGGAAAGATCCCTTGGAGAAGGGAAAGGTTACCCACTCCGGTATTCTTGCCTAGACAGTTCTATGGACAGAGGAGCTTTGTAGGCTATAATCCATAGGGTCGCTAAGAGTTGGACATGACTGAGCAACTAACACTTTGACTTTCAATATATGGAACAGATATCAATCACTCAACTGCTAATGTGATCGGTGAACCAGTTAATTCAGTGTAGTGGACAGAAATCAGTGTTCTGAGTTTTGATCCTCGCTACCTACAAGAGGCCCATGGATGGGTGCAGTCAATATACTTCCTTATCTATGAGATCCTTATGGGTACAGCTGAGCAGACCTAAGAATGAGTTAGAAGAACCCAAAAGTCACCATACTGGCAACACTAAAAAAACAATGGCACAGTTTGGAATAAAAGTTGAGGGAATGTCAGTCAGTACAAAAACATCCTGACAATCAATAAAATACTCTTAAGGGTGGTGACAAAATTCAATGATACGTTTGGAGCAGAAATATATCAGGGGTAGATGGATTTAGGGACTGTCATATAGAGTAAAATAAGTCAGAAAGAGGAAAACAAATATTGTATATTAACACATATGTGTGGGACAGTGAGTAAAAGCAGAGACCTGATTTTCCCAGTCACATGCTTGTTTTTGAAGGGTCATGTCCTTAAGCAGGGGAAGCAGAAAAAAAAAAAAGTCTTATCTGATCTACTGAAGACTTATTTTTCTATATTCTATCAAATATCTTATAAACAAAGATGTTCACTCTGACAGATGAACTCAATGTGACAACAGGGTAAAGAAAAAAAAATTGGTAATATTTTAAATACTATGTTTATGGAAAGACCATCACTTCAGATTGTGATTGATAACTTATATTCTAGGACAACTAGACTGACTGAAATCAAATCACTGTCTAAACACCTCACAAAATTCTATCACAGAGTCAGAAGAATTCAGACTATTTCATTATTACATATAAACAAAAACAAAGCTGCAGAAAAATGCCCAAAGACATTTTCTCATTGGATGAACAATGTGAGGTCTTACTGGTCATAGGTTATATTTGGTGTATTTCGTATTTTGAAATTGCCAGAACGTTCCCATGGGAAACAACAAAGCCAATATTTTTGTGTTTAAAAGAGAAAAAAGATATAAGTGGCAAACCAAATTGTGACCCAAAAAAGGCCTTAATTCTAATTCTAGAAACTAATGATTAAATTAAAAAGGTGAAACAAAACCTGAGGGCATTGATATAACTGGCCACTCAGTTTATTAGAAGGTATGGAAGACATCAATAGTAAAAAGAGGATAACTGCAAGCTAACTCCCAAACTGCACTCAAGAAAGAATCAAAACATTAATTAGATCAGCCATCTGCAGAAATGATAAAAAGAAATGTTCTGTATCATTTTTAGGAATACCCAAAGTCTAATCCAGGTGATCTACACAGTGAATAGGAAATAGTTCTTGACCAAATCAATGGTATAGTCTGATAAATGACCTGATTAAGTGATCAGCCTGATATGGTTAAGAAGGCAGCTTCCATTTATCGCTACAGAACACTCCTCCACACCAGAAACTTTACACACACAGTGTCATTTAATCCTAACAAGAGTCATATGGAGGATTATTTATGAGAAAATTAAGGCTTGGAGATGTTAACATGCCTAGTTAATAGCAGGAGGCAGAGCTGTGATTCAGACCCAGACCAGGACTCTACAACTAACTGTATTTTCCAAATAGATCATCTGTAAAACTCTTATCCTGCGTTTATGTATTTCTGCATTTTAAAAAAAGATACACTTTAAAAAGATGTTCCATGGGCAAATCAGTTAGGGCATTCTGAGTGTTCACTGTACTCCAGGACTTCTCTGGGCCCTAACTATCAACACAGGGGAAATACCTAATGGATTGACTGGCCTCTCTAGGCTATCTCTTTATCTTTCCTCTTTCTAACTGTACAAAGTAAATAGTTAATAGAAATATTTCTAGGATGTGGAGTATGTAAAGGCAGTATATTGTCACTCTATTTAACTTATATGCAGAGTACATCATGTGAAATGCTGGACTGGATGAAGCACAGGCTGGAATCAAGATTGCTGGGAGAAATATCAATAACCTCAGATATGCAGATGACACCACCCTTATGACAGAAAGCAAAGAACTAAAGAGCCTCTTAATGAAAGTGAAAGAGGACTGAAAAAGTTGATTTAAAACTCAACATTCAGAAAGCTAAGATCATGGCATCTGGTTCCATCACTTCATAACAAATAGATGGGGAAACAGTGGAAACAGTGACAATTTTGGGGGGCTCCAAAATCACTGCAGATGGTGACTGCAGCCATGAAATTAAAAGACACTTGCTTCTTGGAAGAAAAGTTATGACCAATCTAGACAGCTTATTAAAAAGCAGAGATATTACTTGGCCAAAAAAGGTCCATCTAGTCAAAGTTATGGTCTCTCCAGTAGTCATGTATGGATGTGAGAGTTGGACTATACAGAAAGCTGAGTGCCGAAGAATTGATGCTTCTGAACTGTGGTATTGGAGCAGATGCTTAAGAGTCCCTTGGACAGCAAAGAGATACAACCAGTCTACCCTAAAAAAAATCAGTCCTGAATATTCTTTGGAAGGACTGATGCTGAAGCTGAAACTCCAATACTTTGGCCACCTGATTCGAAGACTTGACTCATTTGAAAAGACCCTGATGCTGAGAAAGACTGAAGGCAGGAGGAGAAGGGGACAACAGAGGATGAGATGGTTGGATGGCATCATGGACTCAGTGGACATGTGTTTTGAGTAAACTCTAGGAACTGGTGATGGACAAGGAGGCCTGGTGTGCTGTAGTCCATGGGGTCCCAAAGAGTCAGACATGACTGAGCAACTGAATTGAACTGAACAGGATATGGACTAGATATGGTAGGAGTATGTAATAAGGGTGCTCAAAAATGCCTGGATTTGACACTCAGCATTTAAAAATGAATATTTATATGAAAATACAAAGTAAAACACAGGGTTGTTTTTTTTTAAATTAAAGAAATGCATTAGATAATAGTCATAGAATATGCTCTAAAAATAGGACTAAACACTGTCTGTCCCCTCTTGGTACCAGCAACTCATAGAAGATCTTAGTTATAAGCAAGCTGCAATCTTTGACATAATTAAAACTGAGTAAACCATAATAGGTGTGTTCCTTGAATAGTTTGCCAAGTATTTGTCCAGGTCTATTATAGCTACTGGGCAAACGGGTTGGCATGAATAGTTATGTCCTTAATGTGTACATCATTAAGAGGTCGATACGTCTTCTCATTTACGGGTAACTTCTCCAGTTCATCTAGAGTCTCCAGACCATCTATCACCCTGAAAGAGAAACAATATGATGTTTGAAAATTTCCTACAATTGAAACATAATATCCAAATACCTACAACAATTACAGTCTCCCTAAGAGAAAATGACCAAGTCTTACAGTTTTTTGAGTTCCCCTGTTGAGTATACAATAAGATATTGCTTTGATTTTCTGCCATAAGTAGGGCCCAAAATTCACAAACATTCATGTTTATGCCTTTAGACAAAAGTAGCAATGGGCAGGAATATTCCCATCAAAGTATCTAAATGATGTATTCTGCCTCATTCACATGGATTAGCTACAAATGAGGCCAATACAATCAGTCAGAAGGTTTTCTTTGCTATAAGAAAAGCCTGGAGAAAGTATGTAAGGATGACAGTTATTTTGAGTACTACCCTCACTGAAGGTTCTGAAGTGGGTAGCTTCTTTGTACTTTAGTGTTTAAACATGGTGTTTTAATTTTTTTGCTCTAAACAAAAGTAAATATGACGAGAAGATCCGACAGCTAAGCCTACTTCCAGCAAGCCCACTTCATGTTTCTATCAGGAAAAACAAAAACAAAAAAAAAACAACAGCTGTTTTTCTAATATGTTCTAGAAACTTAGTCGACTAAAACAAAGTGGCTTTTTAGATTATATTTCCTAGTGCAATTTGAATCAATTCCTAAGACTTAGATTGGGTACTTTAAAAATAACAGATTCCCATTTTATTTTACATTTCCACTAAAATGTTATTACAGGCAAAGCCTTTTGATTTTATACCCAAAGTAGGCAGTTAAGGTCTTTAAATTGTAAGTTTTAAAGGCTTTCCCACCTTCTGGGTCAGTAAGAGAAAAAAGAGGGTGCAGGAAAAAGATCCCAGGCCAAAAAGGGCATGTAGAGTTGAGGTAAGGTAAGTATTTGGGAATGGGTACCTTTGAGAACTGGCAAAAGCTATGAACTATTTTCTCAGAAAAATGCTGTGTGCATATACAGAAAAGAGTTTCAAGGAGTTACTAGACTGAAGGTTAAGAATACTTGTTCTAAATGCTACAGTGTTTTTTAACCAATTCAGTAAGATAAGTCTTACTAATTACTAATCAGTACTTCTGAATGGTGTGTTAGGGAGAATATAAAACAAAGGGAATGTAAAGATTATCCATATACACACAAAAACTACTAAGGGTTATAATATTCCTTTTCATCAAGTATTAATCTAAAAATTAGACATGCATATGGAAAGAAAAAGAAAAGTTGAAGACTCTTGTATTTTTAATTAAACTAGCTTGGCATCCAAACTGTTAAATAAAACAAAGTATAGAAATGTGCCTTGGTTTATTGAACACAGTAAATAATTTGTGACAAGCTGACTTCCTGTTGATTTATAAAAGCAGTTACCAGGGATAGTGCATCTAATGGATTTTGTTGCAGAGACTGCTAAAGTCTCCTCAGGATTCCATTCCCCTTTCTTCTTATTTACAGAGGCCTGATTTTATTGAGATGACAATATATCTAGCTGAAAAACAGTTATGGCAATCCACTCCAGTACCACTGCCTGGAAAATCCCATGGACAGAGGAGCTTGGTAGGCTAAAGTCCATGGGGTCACAAAGAGTCGGACACGACTGAGTGACTTCACACACACCCTCTCTTGTAAGTAAGGTTTGAGTCTTCCAGGGAAGTTCTTTAAAAGGGTACTGATTTAGCTGGCAGAAGACTTTTTAAAGTCCCTTGGACTGCAAGGAGATCCAACCAGTCCTGGGTGTTCCTTGGAAGGACTGATGCTAAAGCTGAAACGCCAATACTTTGGTCACCTCATGCGAAGAGTTGACTCATTGGAAAAGACTCTGATGCTGGGAGGGATTGGGGGCAGGAGGAGAAGGGGACCAGAGGATAAGATGGCTGGATGGCATCACCAACTCGATGGACAGGAGTCTGGGTGAATTCCAGGAGTTGGTGATGGACAGGGAGGTCTGGCGTGCTGTGGTTCATGATGCCACAAAGAGTCGGACACGACTGAGTGACTGAACTGAACTGAACTGAACTGAACTGATTCAGCTGGCCACCTTTTGCCTTTCCTCCTCCTTTCTGCTTGGAACACAAAAGTTCTGACTGGAGCTTTGCTGCCCAAATTATAACCATGAGTAAATTTCAGAATGAAAGCTAATGATGGCTGAGAAAAAAGAAAGGCCCCTGGGACATCAATGACAAACTAGAACCACCATCCCAGTTCATCTTGTTTAAGCAACTGTTTTTCAGATGTGTTGCTACAAAATGCAATTCTGAATGAAAACAATACATACTGTTAACTTGCATAAGATCCTGAAAAAAAAGTGCTGGTGCTTCTTTACAAAATAACTGAGGGTGAGAGAGGTTGTAAATTACCCAAGGTCACATGGCTATTTAAGTGGTGGGTGTAAATTTCAGGTGCATTTAGCTCTCACACTGCTCTTTGAATACTAGTTATGCCATGATCACAGCCACTCATGCATCCTTTGCAGTGAAATTCCAAACCAGAATACTCACTTGCCAAATACTGTGTATTTCATGTCCAGATGTGGCTGCTTCCCATAGGTGATGAAAAACTGAGATCCATTGGTATTTGGGCCATTATTAGCCATAGATACAACACCTCTAACACTGTGCTGAAAAGGACAGACCAAAGTATTAACTGCTTTTACATAAGCATTCCAAATACAGGACTGAAATAAGACATGCATTCTTCACCTCAATATTTAAGAGATCAAGAAAACATGTAATAGTTTCCATCAGGGCTAGTTCAAATGTTCAGTTTCTGTATTATCTGTATCTCTGGAAACTTGTATGTAAATTGTTTATATACCAAATCGTATTCCTCAATTTCATCTTTGGAGAAGTAGAGCCACAAACACTTTTGGCAACACCAATGTATAATAGAAATAATCCTTACATTTATATTAAGAAACAGTGTGCTGGCATGAAACCATTAGGCAGACAACAAAACCAAAATCCCCATAATCTCTTCACATATACACTGGACTCTGGCTAGTTTCTTTATCTGTAAAACAAGGGAGGTTGGACTAGTTCAGGGGTTTTTACATAATTCAAATTCTTACAAGGGTTGCTGCTGCTACTGTTGCTAAGTCGCTTCAGTCATGTCTGACTCTGTGCGACCCCATAGACAGCAGCCCACTAGGCTCCTCTGTCCCTGGGATACTCCAGGCAAGAACACTGGAGTGGAGGTGCCATTGCAAGGGTTAGCAGATAATAAATTGATAATTGGGCAGAATGTAAACTAGGGGATGGTGGAATCTGGCAAAAGGAATGGTGTATCTCTTGCCTCATGACATTTACAATTTTTTTAAACCAATGGCCATAAAGAATGAATCTGTGGGTCTTCCACCTATGGGCAGTCAGTTCATAAACCCAGGACTGGATGATCTAAGGAAGGCCCTGTCTAATATTCATTACACTGTTATACAACGGAATGTGTACAGGAGTTAAAAGGACTTTACCAATAAGACTGAAGACAGAACTGTCTTACAGGGAGATGCCCAAATATAAAATACACTAAAAGTAACTCCAATGATTACTCTGTCCAATGCTATTCATCAGCAGACACTAATGAGACAAACCACAGAAATCCAACTACATAGATATTAATGCTTTACTGTCTCCCTAAAAGGTGACTACCAATCAAATATATTTGATGCATCATAAGAATATATGTACCACTTACAGTATAATAAAATAAGCAACCATTAACCTGTTTCCAAGCTTTAAGAATTAAAATTTACCAAACTGTTGCATATGCCTATATGCTCCTCTCAACTATTACTTCAGTGTCTCGAAGTGGTAACTAGTATTCTAATATCTTTATAAATGCCTCAACAATATATTGTTTCCTTTTGCTGGTTTCTGAGTTCTAAAAAATAGTTCATACTATTTTTAGTCTTCTAGAAAATGATTTCTGCAGTTAATGTTTCTAAGATTCATACATGTATTATACATATTTCTTTCACTGTATAATATTTTGCTACTGAATATACTGCAATTTGTCCACTCAAAGATTGATGGACATTGTTTTTTGATTTTTGTTATTACAAGTAGTACTCTAGGAACACACTTGTACATGTTTCCTAGTGCACATGTACGTTAATTTCTCTAGGGTAAACGTGGAATGGAATTTCTGGGTTAGAGTATGTGACTATTCACGCATCCTCAATTCTGGTATGTTAGAAAATAATTCTTAACCTTGTTTGTGTAGGAATCACCAGGGAACCTTAAAATATAGTCACGGTCCTAGTCAGTTCTACTACGTTTCTCTAGATTCAGGAAGGCAAGGCCCTACTCTTTTTTTTAAAAAACTTCTACAGGCTAATCTGTCACCAGCAAAGTGTGAAAATCACTGGTATAGGATGACAGATCAGTACTATGGAAACAGTTATTAATTAATGCCTAAAAAACTGTTTCATTTCCAATTCAGGAAGTGACTTTTTAAACAATTTATCACCTCCTAACCCCAACTTTGCCAACAAAGGTCCGCCTAGTCAAGGCTATGGTTTTTCCAGTGGTCATGTACGGATGTGAGAGTTGAACTGTGAAGAAAGCTGAGCGCCGAAGAATTGATGCTTTTGAACTGTGGTGTTGGAGAAGACTCCTGAGAGTCCCTTGGACTACAAGGAGATCCAACCAGTCCATTCTAAAGGAGATCAGCCCTGGGTGTTCTTTGGAAGGAATGATGCTAAACCTGAAACTCCAGTACTTTGGCCACCTCATGAGAAGAGCTGACTCATTGGAAAAGACTCTGATGCTGGGAAGGATTGGGGGCCAGAGGAGAAGGGGACGACAGAGGATGAGATGGTTGGATGGCATCACCAACTCAATGGATGCGAGTTTGAGTGAACTCCGGGAGCTGGTGATGGACAAGGAGGCCTGGCATGCTGCGATTCATGGGGTCGCAAAGAGTCGGACAGGATTGAGCGACTGAACCGAACTGAACCCCAACTTTGTAACAATATTTATGACAGAAAAGCAAAAAGATAAATTATTCCTAGTGACCGTCCAGAGATAACACTGACGTGAATATTTTTAGAAGTTTTGCTGAGTACATTTTACTGTAACTTCAAAACAATAAACTAAATTACATATTCAGATTGAAAGACCACACAATAAATTGTTAACTGATGTCATCTCTGGGGAATGGAACTTTTTAAAAAATTAACATGTACTCGTTTTTTAACTTTTAGAAAAAAGAAAATTCTTTAGAAAGTTTGAAAAAATACAAAGGAAATATAAGTATCTAATTTTTCTATACTGAAGATTTACTTATGTGCACTTCTCTGAGACCTAGCTGAGATCTACCACACACATTAAGTGAAGTTAAAACAGATATATTCAAATATCTAAGAGAAGATGATAAAAAGCTGGTGATTGATAATAGGCAATATTGCAACCAGAAGGTCTGACAGTCTCTCCTCCCTTCTCAAAAAAGACCAGTGATTCATATCATTCAACATGAATTTTACAGTGAGACATGAAGCCCACAGGTATATTACTGATTAAACATTTCAGATTGGACCAGAAGATGAGCTCACTTACGTCAAGATTCATGTGATGGTGAGATTCCACTATAAGGCTAGAACTGACATTTATATTTCCTCTCTGACATCACTTATCAAGTGTGAAAAACTATAAAAAAAGTATATTTACTAATTATTTTAACCTGTATTATTACAACATATGTATTGGTTTCCAAATGTAAACACAGCATGAAAAAATAGATTCTGAAGTATTTTGGATATACCTTAAGATATTCACTATATTCATCTTCAAACTTCTTGCCCCAGATACTGTTACCTCCCCTTCCAGTACCTATATTACAACACAAACAAATGAATTAAATGTATCTAATTAAAGGTGAAAGGGTTCATGTTCTAAAATAAGGGCTAGTTTATATAGCGTAACCCTTTAAATACAAGTAAAATCTGATATGTCCTTTCTTTCTTCCCCAAAATGAACTTTAAAGAACATAAAAATAAAGTATCTCTACAAAACCCCAAACCAATATTGTTGTTCATATTTTAGGGCTTGGTGCTAGTAGCTTCTGCTTAAAAATTTCTTGCTAAGATAAGTTATAAAAACCCCACATGCTTTTATTTTTCTATTCTTTATCTAGTTTCTTCTTTACACTATATATTCAATTCCCTACGTATTACTGGAATCACTTACCTGTCGGATCTCCCGTTTGAACCATGAAACCCTTGATATTTCTATGAAATATACAGCCATTGTAGTAATTACTGGCACAAAGAGCCAAGAAATTCTGGAGAGTAAAAATAATGATTGAGAAATGGAGCAGAAACATATTTTAGATAACAAATGAATTGTATTTACTGAAAATACTGCAAAAACCTATTTAAACAATGTCTTTCAAGCATTACTTTGGGCAAAGTCACTAAGACTCTCCGATAGCTTCCTTCTGTTCCTGAAAGAAAATACAAAATCCTCAGCAGAGCCTAGCAAGCCCTGCCTGACCTAGCCTACTTCTGCATCTCATGATAATCACTCCTTCCCTTACTGTGTTAACCCCATCAGCCTTCTGAAAGTTTATTCAAAAAACACAGACTTTCACACCTTGAGGCCCTGTACCTATTTCTATACCTGGAACGTTCTTTTTTATAAGTCCTTCCAAGGAGATGCCTTCATTACCTTTCACACTCACTTCTTAAAGTACAGTACCACTTTCTTGGCTAGCCTTGCCCTCACCTTCTTTTAAATAAATCTCAACCCTTTATTTCCTTCAAGGCATCATTTCCCTCTAGAATCACCTTTTTTTCTAGAATGAATTTCCCCCCTGCCTATCAGGTAAATATCAGCTCCACATGAGCAAGGAATGTCTCTTGTTCATCACTGAAGTTCCAGATGCTGGCAAGATGGCTTCTCATAAGCAAAATTGCTGAATGACTGAATATATACATATATATATGGCTGACTCTTTTCTTCCCTTCTTGCATCATGTGGCCATGCCACACTGCCTATGGGGTATCAGTTCCCCAACCAGAGACTGAACCTGCGCCACAGGAGCGAAAGCACCAAGCCCTAACCACTGGGCCGCCAAGGAACTCCCTTTCTCTTTCTGTTCTTGTTATTCAAACAAGTGGAATAATACATGGAACAGTTCTCCTCTATGTCTTGAGAAAAATGAGCCAAAAGAAAAAGAGACCAGCCACACTATGGAAAGAGAAAAATAATCTACCCTTTCTTTAATTCACTTTAACATCAGAAAAAGAAGTGTAGGACTTCCCTGGTGGTCCAGTGGTTAAGAGTCTGCCTGTCAATGTTGGGGACACAGGTTCAATCCTTGGTCCGGAAAGATTCTATATGCCAAGGGGCAACTAAGCCTGTGTGCCACAACTACTGAGCCTGTCTGCCAAGGGCCCATGCTCTACAAGAGAAACCACCACAAAGAGAAGCTGGAGCACTGCAAACAGAGTAGCTCCTGCCCCCTGCAACCAGAGAAGCCCTGCACGCAGCATTGAAGACCCAGCACAGCCAAAAATTAAGTGATTTATCGAAAAGAAAATGAAGTATAAATAGATCAGAAATTACGACTGATGGTTTTTCTTGACAACGGTTTTATAGAAAAGTTTTCTATTTTGCGGGGAGGAATGCCATTTAAGTTGGGTGACTCAATTTCAAAATAGTTACCCTATTGAGTTAACTCATCTTTTATGCATACATTATGGTACTCACTTCACATGTTTTGGGTGTCCTTTCACAGAAGACTTCTATTTTAATATCACCTACATCTGTATGCAATGTCACCGACTAAAAAGGAGAGAGAATGTGAGAAAAATGAGATTTCTTCAGGTGATTTTGTGCACTGTATCATTTCCCTAACTAGATATATCTCAATAAAAACAGAAAGAAACACCATTTCAGAGATGATCTATCCATACAGGAGCTCTTGAGAGATAAGTTGAATTTCTTCAAAATTATTTCAGCAGTAGAAAAAAAAATTTCAGAGGAGAAAGGTAAATGTTTAGGTAAAATGGTATCTATGCTAAAAATGTGGGAGCAAATACTATGATGGAAATAATTATCTTATTTGAATTTTTCATCAATAAAAATGATTTTTACATTAGTATGACTGACTTAAGCAATTCACCAAGTCATTAATATTTATTGAAAAATAGTAAGAAAAAGACTTTTACATAGTTTTTTTTTTTTACCATTTCCCTTATATAATTTAATTGTGAGTTGAAAAACAATTTCTTTCTCCACTAAAGACAACAGACACAAAAAACATCTGTGCTTTCAGATCCTAAATGTGCAGAGGTAACCGAGTACTCTTTCTTTCTTGCCTTTTTGCTTAATCTATTCATTGGTAGTCAAAATACTCCTTTTGTTACTCCACTCTAGAGAGGCTAGAAAGCTTCTGAGACTTCTTTTTAAATTTCTCTTCTTTTTACAATAGTATCTAGCAGTCAGAGTATGACTAAGTTGAAGAAAGAGGGCAGGAATGTATGTGTGTGTGTGTGTGTGTGTGTGTGTGTGTGTGTGTGTTGGTGG
>SJYC01083888.1:0-14582 GCA_006408675.1 Madoqua kirkii | reverse complement strand
TGTGTGTGTGTGTGTGTGTGTTGGTGGGGTGTGTGTTGGTGGAGCACACTGCTTTCTATCTCTGACTCCAGTTGTCCACCTTGGATCAAGAGCAAAAGGATCCCATGAAAATGATCACACCTGACTATGCTCTTCTGCAACAACCCCTTTCCATCTCTCTCTCTCTCTCTCGTATCAATCTTTTTCCATATAAAGGTAAATTCTGTGTTGCTTAAGTGAAAAGCATAATTTAATTTTGCCTTTGCTGATTTTGTTTAGAATCATTTTACACTGTATAGTTCTTCAGCTTATTATTTCTGTTTTGTCACTGAAATTTCCATGCAGTTGTAATTCCCTCGATTTTCTAAAAAAAAGTTACTTATTGTTAAAGACATTCATAAGAATTCCATAAAATTTACCATTTTCTTTCTTGATGCTTTCAGGAAGCACTGTTACTTTCTCAGGGTTTATTGAGAGAAGTTCAAAAACAAGCCTCTATTTACAAAAGAAAAGAGAATTAAATTCATTTCCCTCTCTTAACTCACACAAGCCGTTTTATGACATATTTAAAAGTGTCAGCAAGTACCCATTCTACCCAAGTAATAAAAATTCGGTTATGGAAGCGATCAGCCGAAACTAATCGACTCCAGATCCTCAAACTCCTCTTTCCCCGCTCACTTCTCAAGGGTCGAGTACATTCCTGCCTTGGGGTCCAGGCACTGGGTGTTCCCCTCGCGCGGAACATGTACACTTAGACATCTGTACGGCTAGTTTCCTCACCTCCAAATCTCTGCTCAAAAGTCTGGTTAAACTTGCCTTAACGATTTCCTTTTCTCACAGCACTTACCACTAGTATACTACATCCTTTACTAGTCGTCACCCTCCCCACACAGAATACTCACTGTAAGCAGTCCAAGAACCAAAACACAGAGCGCTCTGCAAGCACCTGAGTTAAGCTAATGAAACAATAAGTGACGTCACCCCATACTTACTCAACCACTTCGATTAGCACAGCTGTTGTTAAAACAGAAAGATGCAATCATAGGTGCACCCACGGATCTGTAGATTCGAAATGCCACCGGAAGTCGAGCAAGAGACCCATTAGAAAGAACGCCCCTCGCCTGTTCGCGTTCTCCCTTCACCCCTCCCTATCTGTACCCCAAACGAGAAGTAGGGAGGGAATGTAGGATTTATTCCCCACCAGGAACACTTCTGACCTTGAAAAGGGGCTCTTTCAATAATTACACTAGGACAAAAAGCGGTAATTCTGGGCAACCTATAGAATTGCCTTGGGCTCAGCCGTAAAATGGAAAGGACCTCTTCCGCCCGGCTCCTGGGTCCCGACCACTTTCACAACACCAGGAAGTTCCGCGCAGGACCGGAAGTAGCGCTCGCGGAGTCCCGGGACTGGTGAGTCTTGGGAGAGTTCGATTCCGGCGTGGGTAACAGAGCCTTCGGTGGCGGGCTGTGGCAGCACCCTGATAGCCACAGGGCAGAGACAAGGCGCAGAAACCCGAGTTGCCTCGAGATAGGATAGGGCTCTAGAGAGGCCGGGGCCCTGACTCTCAGGTTTACGGCCTTGCCACCTGCTCTCTTCATTGTCCTGGAAAACGTCTGAAGTGGGACTGAAAAAAGTGGGGCGCAGTTTGCAGGCTGTGAAGTGGCTCTGCTAATGATACTTAAACAGCTGTGACTCCAGGCCAGGCGCTTTCCCCCAGCTTTACGGTTAAATCTTGCAAGAACACTGTGAGCTGGAAACTATTATTTCTATCCTTCAGAGGTGGAAACCGCAAACAGCTGTGGCTCTGGGAGTCGGGCTGGTTTTAGAGTCTGTAAAAAGACATGGTGAAGTCATGTCTTCATACTGGGCCGCCTCCCCTTCTGGTTAATTGTGGCTTCAAGCTACGCACCTTCGTTGTGAATGGGGAGTGTTGTTACCTTTAAGTCCTACAAATTTAAATAAATCAACAACACCGTGGTAGACCGCTAGAGCTTCACTTTGGCCCTTGCGGTATTTTAGAGTCTGTAGAGTGGAGTAATTAGTATCAGGACTGGAATCTGGAAATTGGAAGTGGTATGTGCTGTAGTGCTTAGTGCCTCAGTCGTATCCGACTCTTTGTGACCCAATGGCCTGTAGCCCACCAGTCTCCTCTATCCATGGGGATTCTCCAGGCACAAATACTGAAGTGGGTTACCATGCCCTCCTCCAGGGGATGTACTCAACCAGGGGTTGAACCCAGCTCTCCTGCATTCTCCGGCATTGCAGGCGAATTCTTTACCAGCTGAGCTAGCAGGGAAGCCTGCAAGTGGTATAAGGACTCAGAAAATCTTCTAAGACCCCAGTTCAAGGGTTTGTGGAGGTTCCGCCTCACTCCAAACCATATTTTGAATAAGTGCATTAAATATTTTTTGTGTATTTGTTTGGAAGGAATAATGCTAAAGCTGAAACTCCAGTACTTTGGCCACCTCATGAGAAAAGTTGACTCATTGGAAAAGACTCTGATGCTGGGAGGGATTTGGGGCAGGAGGAGAAGGGGATGACAGAGGACGAGATGGCTGGATGGCATCACTGACTCGATGGACGTGAGTCTGAGTGAACTCTGGGAGTTGGTGATGGACAGGGAGGCCTGGCCTGCTGCGATTCACGGGGTCGCAAAGAGTTGGACATAACTGAGTGACTGAACTGAACTGAAAAGTTTAAAGTATTGTTTCCGTAGTTAATGAGTTACAAGCATTTCAATTAAAAATTTACAGTTGACTGCTTTCTTGCTAATTTGCATACCATGAAATGCTTTTATTCAAAAATATTTTCATAGATACTCAATTTAAGAATTGAGCTAACAGTGTTATCTTTTGTATTGGATACAGATGTCTAGAAGGCTTTGACAGACTCTGGACAGAGTACCCTACATCTTCACCTTGCCCAACTCTTGATTCTGGCCTTTGTATGGCACCAAGGTGTTTGTTCAGGGGCAGCATCTCCTGCCCCTTTCCTGCCTTGACCTTGCCCATTCACAGTGACCCGCCTCTGCATCTCATGGTTCTGGCTACTGATAAACCACTTAATTTTTTATGTATGGTATCATTACTTTTTCTTGATAAAGCACCTTTTTTTTTTGGCCATGCCCCACAGCTTGTGAGATTTCAGTTCTCCAACCAGGGATTGAACCCGAGCCACAGCAGTGAAAGCTGGAATCCTAACCACCAGGTCACCAGGGAACTCTCTGATAAAGCACTTTTTAATGTCAGTATATACCACCCTAACTCCAGATTCTGCTATGATAGGGGAAGGGTCTGTGTATAGTAAGCATTTAGTGCTGGCCCATATTGGACATACTGAGATACAGAAAAGATAGTTCCTGTTCTCTGATAGCTTTGGGGGAGACAAACAGGAATATAACATTAAGAGAATGTCTGGAGCAAAAGGGGAGACAGTGAAAGAGAAAGTTTGTCAAGAAAAGCTTTATTTAGAAAGTTCAGGTGGTCTTGGAAGGAAGTGTGATATCTAGAGAAATGGAGAAGGATGGTTGAAGTAAGGGTGAGAAGACAGAACAGAGGGTGTGTGGGGGACAGGGAGGAGGGGATGAATGTAATTGTGTGCTATGTACCAGGCTTGTGCTCTGGAGAAGGGAATGGCTACCCACTCCAGTATTCTTGCCTGGAGGAAAGAAGAGTGTGGTGGGCTACAGCCCATAGGGTTGCAAAGAGTCAGACACGACTGACCAACACACACACACACACACACACACACTCCAGGGTTTGTGCAAGGCGACTTAAACATATTAATCCATTTATTCATCCAGATGACCTATGAAGTAAGTTATAGTATCTCTGTTTTGTAGATGAGAGAACAAGCTCGGAGCCCTTAAGTGTCTTACCTGTGACACCATGTGCCAGTAAATGATAGAGCCAATATTTGAACTCAGGTATGGCTTCCCTGATGGCTCAGCAGTAAAGAATTTGCCTGCATCGCAGGAGACATGGGTTTGATCCCTGGGTCAGAAAGAAGCCCTGGAGGAGGGCATGGCAACCCATTCCAGTATTCTTGCCTAGAGAATCCCACGGACTGAGGAGCCTAGCCAGCTGTAGTCCAGTGGGTTTCAAAGAGTTGGACACGACTGAAGCAACTGAGTGGGCTTCCCTGATAGCTCAGTTGGTGAAGAATCTGCCTGCAATGCAGGAGACCCTGGTTCGATTCCTAGGTCAGGAAGATCCCCTGGAGAAGGGATAGGCTGCTCACTCCAGTATTCTTGGGCTTCCGCTGTGGCTCAGCTGGTAAAGAGTCTGCCTGCAATGCGGGAGACCTGGGTTTGAAGCAACTGAGTATGCATGCCATCATGTTTGGGTCTTTTTTAGTGTAACACTACAGCTCTTTTCTCATATGCTTTGCTGTCTAAAAAGGTTTGAGTCTGTAAAGTGTACATGTGCTCCATAGTCTGTGTTTGACTTTAGATACTCAGTTTTGCCTGACTTCTGCATGTTGTCATCTCGTGTACGCCTGGCCGCCACGACAGCCCGCCTGGTCCATTCCCTGATCTACCGTTCTTCCCGTTCTTTCATGGATCTGAAGGCTCTCCTTTCCTCCCTGAACGACTTTGCATCCCTCTCATTTGCTGAGAGCTGGGACAATGTTGGATTACTGGTGGAACCAAGCCCACCACACACTGTGAGCACGCTCTTTCTGACCAATGCTTGACAGAGGAAGTGATGGAGGAGGCGCTGCAGAAGAAGGCAGATCTCATCCTCTCCTACCATCCGCCTATCTTCCGACCCATGAAGCGCATCACCTGGAAGACATGGAAGGAGCGCCTGGTAATCCGGGCACTGGAGAACAGAGTTGGGATCTACTCTCCTCACACCGCCTATGACGCTGCTCCTCAGGGAGTCAACAGCTGGCTGGCTAAAGGGCTTGGTGAGAAGCCTCTTGTTTTTTCCTATCTAGTTTTTTCCCTGTCAGTGCTTTGAAATTTTACAGAGTGTCTTTTCTATAGTGTTTTGACCTCTTTAGGGATGGGGACCATTATTCTGTTTTTATATATTTTAAAATAATCTTGCTGAAACATGACAATTAAATTATATTTGAAAATGAAATTTTATTCTTACTGAATAAAGACCATGTTGGAAATCTTCATTTTTGGCTGAGCTTTATGATTCCTTACTCAAGTGGCACAGTGCCTAGCACTCAGGCACTCCAGAAAAGCCTGTTGATTTGAATTGAAAGCTCAGGCCTCTCCAGAATATACTTCATATATCAGGCAGATAGTTTTACTGGATTAGTGCTTATGCCCAGCACACTGAGGGAATTCACTGTATGTGCTTTTAGCTTTATTTTTGGTAAGCCTTTTTAGTTTCCTTGTGCTGGGCTGAAGCTTCTGTGATGATATAATCTGGTTTAGTGTGGTCAAGAGGATTATGAGCTTTGTGACCTGAATCATAGTTTACACAAGTAAATTTGGTAAGTAGTCTCAATTCTATATGTCATCAGAAATTCATGAGTCAATCTTGTCCAACTTTCTGTGATATTTAAGAGTTCTGGAAAATAATTCTGAAAAGAATATGATTCTGTATGACAATACGAAATCCTTAGCTTATGGGGACTATTGGGTGTATATGAAGGACCATGTTGTGTGTGTTTATTATAAAAGCATCTAAGAATGAATCCTTTAAAGAATACTCATTTCTTACAGTAGTAGTTTTTAATTAAAAAAAAAAAACAACCCACAAAATCTCCTTTAACTCCTGACAATTTTTTTCTAGGTGTTTGCACCTTCAGGCCCATCCATCCTTCCAAAGCTCCTGACTACCCCACAGAGGGAACTCACAGAGTAGAATTCAGTGTTACCCATACCCAGGACCCGGACAAAGTCGTTTCTGCACTGAAAGAAATCGCAGGTGTATCTCTTACTTCTTTTTCTGCTAGGTACAATATATTTTCTTCTTTTTCTGTATATATTAAGAATGTTTCTTACAGATTCTATAACCCTGCTATTTAAGTTTACAACAAATCATTTTTCTCAGGTGGCATCATTTTCCTCTGGTAGGTTTACAAAACAGCGTTCTTCTCATTTGCATGTGAGTCCCTGAGGAGGAAAACTATGGGCTCTTTTCGATACAATAAAAATGATAATGCTTATTGACTATTTTCTATGCAGGAAGGACTATACCACACATCTTACAGTGTTTTTAATCCTCCTGACAGTGTTGAAAGGTATTTTTACTTTAGGGTATGTAGATAAACCCTAGTGATATACTGATAGTATAGGTTTACTTTTATCAGTTCCTGGCAAATGATGATTCCCAAACACTTGAAAGAAAAAATACGTTAAAATGCCTCTCAGATATGCCAGTCATTTATTTAATTAGGTCTGAGATACCAAAAAATGTTGGGACTAATTTACTCTGCTACTGCTGCTAGGTCACTTCAGTCGTGTCCAACTCTGTGTGACCCCATAGACGGCAGCCCACCAGGCTCCACTGTCCCTGGGATTCTCCAGGCAAGAACACTGGCGTGGGTTGCCTACTAAAACATTGTAAAAGACACATTACACAGAGCTAGAACTTAATAATTATAAAAAAAACACACAAAGATAAATATAGTGACCTTTTAATAAAATGGAACTCTGTTAGCAGTAATCATGCCTTGGGTAAATCTCACTGCTGCTGTGCAAAGCTAAAATGGAAATCCATATAGGCTACACCAAAAATGACTCTTTGATGAGTGATTTTTATGTGTAGATACATTAAAGTAAAGCCACAATAAATGTCCTATAATAGTATTGGGGGATTTCAAGATCCTAAAGGAAAATTATTTATAAGATTTTGCATAGATTTCAGTCATAGATATCTGTTACCATTCTGAAACACTGTGTAAAGACTGAATTTAAAATTACACCAATAGAGCATGGAAGCTTCAAACAATACCAAAGTCCTCCTATCCCTTCTGCCCAGTCCCAAGATCTTCAACTCAAGTTGTCTTTTCTTTTGTTTTCAGAGAAGTGGGTATCTTTCCAAACATGTATAGGGACATGAAGGAATGTATAGTTTTGTTTTAGTCATTGGTTTTTTAAATTAAATGGTATGCTGTATTTGCCTTTTCAACTTGTCATAGTAATCTTTCCATGTAGATTTCTTATGAATGTACTGTAATTTCTTGAAGCCTTTCGCTTCCTAACTGGTGGACCTTTTAAAGAATTGATACACATTTAGTTTGGTTCCAGTTTCTCCATATTACAGGAGTATCTGGGCCTTAACAGTTAGACTGGGGACCAGGCATTGTTTTTGCTTTTTCTTTTCAAATCTCTGCAGATGGTTCCAGTGTTGAAACTATGCTCCCACATTATCTTGTAAGGTATCTTTTAGTTCTCAAATTCTGTGATTATATTTGAGTTTATGATTAAATACAAAACTTTCTTGATGCTAGTTTTTTTGGAGACGCTGTCAGATGTTCCTTTAGAAAATTTTTTTTGGCCATGCCCTATGGCCTTTAGGATCTTAGTTCCTAAGGAATGAACCCAGGCCCTGGCAATAAAAGCACCTAGTCCTAACCACTGGATCACCAAGAAATTCCTAAGGGTATTGCTTTTTAAAAGTGATTCAGGGACCCTCTGAATCATAAGCATAATGGGTGCTTTTGAAAAATGCATCACGTTGTTGTGTGGCAGAAACCAATGCAAGATTATAGAGGAATTAGTCTTCAATTAAAAATAAAGACAAATGCAAATTTTTTTGCTTTATCCTAGATCTGTGTAATTAGAATGGGATTTGCCTGAGAGTCTGCCTGGGAAATTCTTGTATTCAATGATGTTTGAAAATTAACTTTTCTAGGGCTTTAAAAACCTTGTTTGCCCCAGCCCCATTCACAGGTGTTCTGTTTCACTGAGTCTATAGACAAGTCCAGCAGCTGTCATTTTAAGAAGCCAGCTGGAGATTTCTAATGCACGACCAGGACTAAGAACAGTTCTACAACAGAGGTTTCAAAGCGAGGTCCCTGGACCAGCACATCAGTGTCACCTGGAACTTGTTAGATAAATTCTCAGCCCCCACTCAGACCTACTAAATCAGAAACTCGGAGGGTACGGCCCAACAGTCTGTTTTAATAAGGCCATGAGATGGTTTTGATGCATGCTAAAGTTTGAGAAACACTATTCTAGAAAATGGTTTGGAGTTAAATCCTAAAGTCCATATAATTCTAATCTCCTGTTACAGGAGGTTGTACACTATGGATTATTTTAAATACATAAATTTATATATATATATTTAAAATTCATATTTATTTGTTTATATTTGTCCTAAACCAGGTGACTTTTTTTTCCAGGACTGATGATGAAGAACAAACACGGCTCAGTCTGAATTGTACTCAGCAAGCTTTGATGCAGGTGGTGGCTTTTCTTTCCCAGAATAGGCAGTTTTATCAGAAGACTGAAATTCTGTCGCTAGAGAAGGTAATAAAAGATATCTTACGTTACAGTGCAGTTTTGTTTGACAAATTCATATGTGAAGTGTTCGTTCAACAGGTTAACTGTTGCCTAGAATAGAAGCACAAAGTGGAGATGAAAGCATGCTGGGCCCTGGAACGTTTATTGAAAGAGGGAGACGTTTCAGGAATACAAAGTGTAGGTGTCAGTTCATTCAGGCTGCCACAACATGTTTGGACTTCTATAACAGAATACTATAGACTGGGTAGCTTATAAACAACAGTAGTTTATGCCTCACAGTTAAGGAGGAAGCCAAGTCCAAAATCATGGCCCTGGCAGACTCTGAGTGCTGCCTGACGGGAGCTCACTGCATGCCTCAGAGGTGGCGCCTTCTCTCTGTGTCTTCACACAGTGAAGGGGACACAGGATCTCTCTGGAGCCTCTTTTCTAAAGCACTAATCCCAGGTGTGGGGGTTCCAACCTCATGATCTGAAAGTACCTCCCAAAGGCTGCACCTCCTAGTCTATCTGTAGGTCAGGATTTCATCCTGTGAATTTGAGGGGCCCAGGAACTTTCAGACCGTGATGGTACTCCTTCCTGATGAGAGGCTCGGCTACAGATTCAGTCTCTCATTTTATACCCTCTGCCTGGACCATTGTATTCATTCCTTTAACTTGACGTGTGATGATCCCAATGTCTTTACTTTCTGTCTCAGGATGCTTTCTTAAGGTAAAATATAAAAATTTTTAAAAAACTGTATTTCCAGCCACTTTCTGAACATTTTCCACTTACAGATCTCACAAGTATTTAAAATCCAGTATATACAAAAACTGACCTTATCCACATACCATGCTTTTAAATACAAGGTTTTTTCTGTTTTATTGGTGACCCTAAGAGCTGTTTTATTTGCAGGTTTGCATACCGGCTATACTGTCTGCTTTTAGATCTGCCCGGCGTGCCCTCTCACACCTTGGCACCTTTGTACATGTTCTCTCTGTTTAGAATGCCTCAATAAATAAAGAAAAAAGAAAAAAAATAGAATGCCTCACCACATCTCACTGTATCTCTAACCCACCACCCTGCACGTGACATCACTCCTTTCTTAACTCCTTTCTGGTTTGTCTTCAAAACCCAAGTCCTTGTAGAAGCTTATTTTACTCCCTTTACTTCAAGTATCCACCTTCCCCCCCATCTCAACTCATGTATTTTGTCACTCTTTGTGATCCCATAAAAAATAGTACCTATCTTGGACTTCCCTGGTGGTCCACTGGTTAAGACTCCGTGCTTCCAATGCAAGGGCCAGAGGTTCGATCCCTGGACAGGGAACTAAGATCCCACATGCCACTCAGCCAAAAAAAAGAAAAAAAGAAAAAGAAGAGAAAACTACCTTCTCAGGAGACTGAGCTCCTAGAAGTCAGAGAATGTTTTTGTCAGGTTTGCATTCCTAAATTTTAGCTTGGAGCTACTTTAAAAATTTTTTTATCTGTTTATTTATTTATTTTTGGCTGTGCTGGGTCTTCATTGCTGCGTGAGCTTTTTTCTAGTACTGTGACTGGGGGCTACTGTCTAGTTGGTATGCATGGGCATCTCATTGTGGCGGCTTCTCCCCTCGCAGAGCACGGGCTCTAGGGCCCAAGGGCTTCAGTAGTTTCGACCCCCGGGTTCCAGAGTGCAGGCTTAATAGTTGTGGTACATGGGGTTAGCTGCCCTGCAGCATGTGGGATCTTTCCAGATCAGGGATCGAATCTGTGTCTCCTGCATTGGCAGGCAGCTTCTTCACCGCTGAACCACCAGGAAAACCCTGGAGCTAGCTTAACAGCAAGCTCATAGCACCCTTGTCTTATTGATCTCAGTATTTGCTCTTTGCTCTGTGGAATTGTTTTCCAGGACTGATGATGTCCAGTTTCCCTAATTTCTGTTTCGCTACAGCCTCTACTTCTGTCTACTGGGATGGGACGGTTGTGCACACTGGATGAGTCTGTCTCCTTGGAAACCATGATTGAGCGAATCAAAAGTCACCTAAAACTATCTCATGTTCGCCTTGCTCTTGGAACAGGGAAGACCTTAGGTAAGTATGTCTTCCATATTTGTCCAGCATACCTGCTGATAATATTGGGCAAAAATTAAGACTTTTGGCTATATCAATATGATAGAAATGTGTTAGCAGCTCACAGAAGATGACTGGTTTACTTTATCAGTCAGAGTGGACAAGGTTACACTGTGGTATACATCCCATTGGCCAAACAAGATTTATTTCTCATTCACACTCCAGGGCCATCTCAGATCAGCAGCGGAGTCTACTCATTGTAGACAGGTCTTGATGAGGGAGGGTCTTAAACTGCAGTTAAACATTGTAGTCTAGAAATGATACATATTCTGTTCAGCTCATTGTTCAGAGTCAGTCAACCCAGGAAGAGCATGAAGTGCAGTCCTACCACATTCCATGAAGAGAGCTGGAAATCGTGATTGCTCTAGTTATGATGCAGATGTTAAGTTTTACAATACTGGTGATAATTTACAGTGAGGTACTGCTATGCTCAGTGATGTAATTGACTGCGGTTTCTGAGTTTTGTAACCACTGCCTTCTCTCCTGGCTTTCTTCTGTACTTTGGGGAATAAAAGGAACGAGCAGAACATTTATTGGGCCCCTGCAGTGAGCCTAGGACTATTCAGAGTGTCCTAAGTGTGTGTGTTTCCACTGCGAAGGCAGCAAGTGGAGTGCAGTTGTTATGAGTGTGGAGTCTGATGCTGTGGGTTCATGTAACAGTCATGTCTGCTGCATGGCTTTGACAGACGTGAAAGTGGTGATATAATTCATGTGGCTGGCCCACGTTAAGTGCAGTAAGTGCTAGCTATTCTTAGATGTCTTGGAAGTATTATTTTTCCTGTTGTACAGGTGAAAAAAATTGAGGTTTGCAGAGGTAACTGACTTAACCAAAATCCACAGTTGGATCAAACAACTCATGAGTGCTCATTTCCAAAGAAGGTGGGTGGCAGAGATGGAATAAGGCTTCTGACCAGCTCCATTGCCCCCTTTTTGAAATACAACTAATGAGGTGTCCATTCTAGAAATCTAAGTACTCAACACTTATTGGATTTTGGCTTGAAAGTTTCTGTTATTTCACTCTCCAGAGGATGCTCTTTTAGGAAAATACCATATTAAAGAAAAAATGTCAGTTAACAATGTTGTGTTAGTTTCAGGTATACAGCAAAGTGATTCAGTTATACATATATCTATTCTTTTTCAAATTCTTTTCCCATTTAGGTTGTTATGTAATATTGAGCAGAGTTGCCTATGCTAAATAGTGGGTCCTGGTTGGTTATCCATTTTAAATATAGCAGTATGTCCATGTCATTCCCTAACTATCCCTTCTCCTTACTTCCCCACTGGTAACTATAAGTTCATTTTCTATATATCAACTATACTCCAATATAAAATCAGAAGTTAAAAAGATATGTGTCAAATCCATTACATAGCATCCTCTAACTAGCCTGTTTAGTTCCTTAGCTTCCTTACCTGGAGACAGAGACAAACATGCCTACCCCTCACTGTTACCTGGAGACCAGGTAATTAATTGAGCAGCACTGTGGGAAAGCCTAAAACCTAGTGCTAATAGTGGTAAATACTATTCAGAGGTGCCTTCTGTGGGCTTGTGCAACAGCAAACGTCCAAAGGAATAGTACTCTTGCTTTAGGTTAGCTCTGTAATACCAAGGAATAGTCTGTTTTCCTATATGAAGACATGTTTTATTATTTTTTAAAACTTTTTACACAAAATCACATACCGGTGATAAGACTGGGAGAAAGATCTGTATTACGTACCGGATTCTTGGTACAGATTGTAATATTAATATGAAGGAGAATTGAAAAGTGTTGGTCTCTTGTTTTCTTTATTGTGAAGAGTCCCCAGTCAAAGTTGTGGCTCTGTGTGCTGGTTCTGGGAGCAGCGTCCTGCAGGGGACAGATGCTGACCTGTATCTCACAGGTAGGACAGCCTTTGGACCTTTCTTGAACCGTTTTCTTGATGCCCTTTTCTTGTGTATCCCTTCCCTACTTTGGTTTGTCTTTTACAAGGTAAAAATTAGCAGATTTTAGGACAGCATCTAACATACAGACAGATCTAATAAATGTTTTTTGAAGCTGAACTAAATAAGAACTATGTCAAAATTGGGGACTACCACATACTTTGTGGAAGGGAAAAAAAATCATCTAATAGATTATCTAAAAAGTGGTGTTCAGCATTTATTTAACCTATTTTGTTCCTAAACATGATTTCTGTCAGATTTCACACAAGTTACTGGGACACTTTTTACCTGTTGCCTTAGGTAGAAAATTGTTCCTCTTACTCAGCCCTGAAGGCAATGATCACTTTCTCTCAGTTCTACCTCCAAAATCTTTCTAATTTTACCCTTACCTCTGTCCAGGCATCCCCTACCTAAAGTACTTCATTAAGCCTCTAATCTTAGTCTTCCACACACTCCCCCAGAATGAACTTTCAGAAGTACGAATGTGATGGTGTATAATATTATCATGGCTGAAAACCCTTCAGCGATGTCCTCCACGTGCCCTGGTGAAGCCGGAACGTCCCCCTCTCTTTCACGCAGTCTTGGCTCATGCTGTTTTTCCCTGGCGAGGATGTCTTTGCTTTGCTCCTTTCATATACTTCTAGTAATAAGCTCAAAGATAGCTCCCCTAAAAAGCATTTTCTTGACAGTGTCCGGCTCCTGCCCCTGATGATCATACCTTCCTCTCCCAATTTCTGTCACTTTTTTCTTAAGCTACAATATGGATTATTTTGGAAGAAATTGTTTGACCCCCAGGCTCCTTGTGTGTAATACCTAATTGATAACATGGCCCATCATTCCTCCAAGGGAGTTGGAGTGTTCAACAGCACTTTGAACACTGCTGTTACCAGCTGCATTTCTACCTCTGGGCCACTTGACGCTTAGGAGACAGGGGCTTAAGATTACTTTACCCACTTCTAAAACTAGACTCAAGGGTCATAAGCCCCTGGCCATCCCTTTGGCGTTACTAGACCTCTCCTTCCACCATACGCCCGTGTCTTATTATCTAGCATACTCCCTTACAAAGACTGCTGCACTTGAAATAATGTCTCTGAGAACAGGTGCAGCATCTTAGTAAGCCTGATGTATTGCTTTGAACCAATTAAAAGTGTATATGACCATTGTCTGTTTTCTTTTCCTTCCTTCTAAAGAAGCAAGGGTTTTATTTGGAGGGGGCAGCTACTTAATTTTTATTGGAGTATAGTTGCTTTATAATGTTGTATTAGTTTCTGATGTACAGCAAAATGAATCAGTTATATTTATATTCACTCTTTTTAGATTTCCTTCCTGTCTAGGTCACCTAAAATGTAAGATTTTTATAAGCCCTCAAATTTATACCAGATTGAAGTAAACTTGCAGTGTATAGACAGTTTAACATGTTATAACATGATGTTTCTATTTTAAAATTTAACATTTTACTTTGAAGGAATTTTAGACCTATAGAAAAGTTGCAGTGAGAACAGCATAATCAGCCCTTATATACTCTTCACCTACCTTACTAATGGCTATTCCTTGCCACATTTGTACCTTCTGTCTTTCTATAACATCATATATGTGTGTATATGTTTGTGTATGCATAAGTATTAGGTTGGTGCAAAAGTAATTGTGGTTGACTTTTACACCAACCTCAGTTACTTTTGCACCAACTGCAGTTACTTTTGAACCTCACTTACTTTTTCATCAACCTGAGTTACTATTACTTTTGCACCAACTGCAGTTACTTTTGAATCTCAATTACTTTTGTACCAACCACAATTACTTTTGCACCAACCTAATATGTATTTATGTTTTCTCCCAAACCTTTTATAAATAAATTACAGAAAAGATGACCTTTTACTTTCAGATACCTCAGCATTATATCTCCTAGGAGCAAGGACATTCCCTTATATGACCATGTTATAATGACCAAATTCAGGAATTTAACATTGTTAATTGATCAAAATTTATAGTATTTCTTTTTCAGATTGATGCTCAGTTTTTTTTAAAATATAAATTTATTTATTTTAATTGGAGGCTAATTACTTTATAATATTGTATTAGTTTTGCCATACATTGACATGAATCAGCCACGGGTGTACATATGTTCCCCATCCTCAACCCCCCTCCCTCCTCCCTCCCCATCTCC